>JAJGRW010000341.1:148582-213188 GCA_025461045.1 Carex parvula | reverse complement strand
AATAGAACAAGCGCATGAAATATATTCTGATTAGGCAACCTTTATTCTTAATTATTAGATTATGGTAGATATAAAAACATTATAATATGTTGCAATCGGACAGGGTCGAGTCGTATTCGATCAGTTTGACCCCGGATTATCATTGGGTGTCAGATCGTCTCAAGTCGGATCTTTTTGGTCGGATATCCAATTTTGGGTGGATCGGGTCGGGTTCGGATCGGTTTAATATTCTTTTTGAATTATCGAGTCGGGTAAAATCAGGTCATACGGGTTGTTCCAGATATGTTTTGTCACTATAAAGATGATAATCTGACAAGTCGGGTTGGGTACATGTCAGATTGATTTCTATCGAGAAAAGAGAATAATTGGATTCAATTATCCTCATATCTATTTAGGAATCTATTATTGGGTTTAGATGTATAAAAAGTCATGTTTTAAATAGCGTTTATAGCGTCATAGCGGGAAGGCTACAAAAAAGCTATAGCGGAAGCTATTTCAAATAGTGTTTTTTTTTTACAAAAATTCTATTATATATTTGTACTATATATTAACATTATCTAAAGTTTCATAGAACAATAAATAACACCAAATTAATTAAGAAATTATAATATTCATATTGAACTAGTACAAAAGTCCATGGTTCAAAATATCCATAATAATATCATAAACTATCGATCTTTTTCTATACAAATATCTTAAGCATCATGATTCATTCTATTTTTTTTTTTCTATACAAAATAAATTTTATGGATCTTTATTTAAGTCCATATAAATGTCTAAAAAAGTCTAATATGCATAGCGCGCTACACGCTATGCGCTATAGCGGACCGCTATTACCGCTATAGCGGCCGTAGCGCAATTAGCGTATTTTCATGCCATAGCTTAGCGTTTAGGGTCCAAAAACACTATAACGGCGCTATAGCGCCGCTATAGCGCGCTATTTAGAACACTGATAAAAAGAGAGTTACTAATTATAGATAAATGCAACTCAATCTTTTGTACATTTTTAGTAAGTTACCGTTTGTACTTTTGTATAGGGTCAGAGAATAACCAATAGGCAACAAATAGGCAACCGTTATTTTTCACTTTATTTTTAGCATAAATAGTCCACTGTAACATGAAACTGTTAGAATGAAACAAATACTTTTCTCATTCAAACTCCTCTGTCTCAGATTCATAAATTCAACATGGTATCATAGCATGGATTGAAATACTAACTAAAGACAGTAAAATCAGCAACAACACCAGCAGCTGTAAACCATAAAAATAGTAACAGCACCAGCAGCTGTAAACCAGAAAAAAAAAAGCAACAACATCACTCATATCAGCCCATACCAGAAAAATTGAACCACAAATCACAATGTCACAAAACCATAAAAAACTCACAGGAGTGATGTTAAATGGCAAAAATTACCATGTATGGGCAAGACAAGTCACCTTTGCCTTAAGTGGCCAAGAAAAGAGTGACCACATCAACACAGAGGGCAAGACTCCCAAATAATCAGAGCCTCTAATTGAACCCCAAAAAAGGGCATTAGCAAGATGGAAAGTAAGCGGTCATATAGTAATCACTTGGTTACTCGCAACAATGGAACCACAGGTATTGACTTACTTTCATATAAAGATATCGCATTAGAGATTTTGGCAAAGAGCCGAAAAATTGTATGGCCACAAGAAAAATTATGCCCATATTTATCAAATTCAAGAGAAATGCAACAAGCAAAACAACAACAAGGTCAACCAGCCATGAATCTGTTTGGATATCTCCAAAAGAAAAAAAATATGAAATTAGGGTGTATAGACCCCTTACCACTGACCTTGTTGAAATTCAAAAACGAGAAGAACAAGACGAGGTTTTTCAATTCCTAGCTTGCCTCGACTCGACCTATGAGGCTGTAAGGTCACAAATTCTCCTCCTAGCTGAACTTCCATCTCCGGATGAAGTGGCTTCAATGGTACAAGGAGAAGAAACAAGAAGAGAGGTTTGCGGTCATGGCGAGACCTAACCCTAGTTATAGGCTGGAGGTGAGAGGAGACTAAGAAGTCGAGAAGTGTGAGCACTGTAAGAGAGAGGGGCATCGCAAGGAGGCTTGCTGGTTCCTCAACCCCCACCTCCTACCAAAATGGCATAAGAAAGGGGGAGATCGCAACAGAGGCAGCTATGGCGGATTTGAAAAGAAGGGTATTTTAGCAGAGACAAGAGAGGGAAGCGAACAAACTGAACGAGTTGAGACTGACTCGGGTCCTAGAGAAGTCGCTAGCGCCAGCTCTTCTTCGGATCCTATGCGGCAGTTGATCCAACAGCTCACTGCCTTGATGAATCAAAAGCAAGAAAACCCTAAAACTTCTGGTATGATTTGCATCTCCAATTTATCTTTTTTTTTTCAAAAAATTCTAGATGGATATTGGATTCGGGTGCAACTGACCATATGACCGGTAATATAAATTTATTGACCTCATTTAGAAAATACGAAACCAAACAATTTGTTACGGTTGCAAATGGTGATAAAATGAAAATTCTTGGAGAAAGCTCAATAAATATTTTTTCAAAAATAATTCAAAATGTCTTGTATATAAAAGATGAGGAGGGTTCCAATGCCTCCATTTTTTCATGCCTCCACCATGCCTCCATTTTTAAAACTTTAATAACTCAAAATTTAAAATTTAAAAGTCAAAATAAAACCGTTGGATATGATCTACATCATTTTATCTATGTGCTCATAAAAAATTATGATATTTCAATTTTGTTTTTATGTGAATCAATAAGTTCAAAAATCAACGTCTAGAAATTATCTACATTAGTACGTTTTTTACAAGCTCTTGATGACAACCAAAACAAAATTGAAATGTCATAATTTTTTTACACGTGTATAGATATAATGATGTAGATCATATCCAACGGTTTTATTTTGACTTTTAAGTTTTAAATTTTGAGTTATTAAAGTTTTAAAAATGGAGGCATGGTGGAGGCATGAAAAATGGAGGCATTGGAACCCTCCTCATAAAAGATTGCTCATCAAATATATTATCTATTAGTAAAATCACAAAAGAGTTGAATTGTGAGCTCATTTTTTTGACAAAAAAAATGTGATTTTTCAGGATCGGATAACAAAGATTATGATTGGTGAATGATTTCTAGAAAACGGGCTTTATTTTTTGAATGAAGAAAAATTCAACCTCATCATAACCAAAAATGAAGAATTAAGCATACTTTGACATAGAAGAATTGGGTATCCTTCCGACAAGATTTTAAAGAGTCTTTTTAATTTTTTAAAATTAGATAATAGTAGTTGTGAGACATGTAAGCTAGAAAAACATACTAGATTACCTTTTAATATATCAAGTTGTAAAAGGGAAAAACTTTTTAATTTGGTTCATTCGGATGTATGGAGCCTCACCCCAATTAATTCTTTTAATGGATACAAATATTTTGTTATATTTATTGATGATTTTTCTAAAACAACTTGGTTATATTTACTAAGAAATAAAAGTGAAGTATTCTCACAATTTCTAGATTTTTATAACTTCATAGAAAATTAATATGAAGCAAAAATTAAAACTTTTAGATCCGATAACGGAACGAAATTTGTAAATCAAAATTTCTCAAACTTGTTTAAAGAAAATGAAATTTTACATCAAACAACATGTGTGTATACACCCCAACAAAATCGTGTTTCCGAAGGAAAAATAGACACTTGCTTGAAATGACTCGAGTACTTTTATTTCAAAACAATGTACCAAAAACTTATTGGTCGGATGCCGTTCTTACCGCAACATATTTAATAAATAAATTGCCAAGTGCTAATTTGGATTATAAGGGCCCATTAGAAATTCTTTATCAAAGAAAACTTAATATTGAGCATTTGAAAATGTTTGGTTGTATATGTTATGTACATAAAAATAAACAAAACAAATTGGATTATACCTCGATTAAGGCTATTTTCTTGGATTATTCATCACAAAAAAAAATGATATAAATGCTATGATCCTAAAGGGAAAAAAATATACATTTCTAGAGATGTGAATTTTTTAGAAAATGAGCCATATTACAAGAAAAAAATTCATGAGGAATTTATTAGAGAATCTTTCAAGAAAATTACGTTACCCCAATTCAATCCATCAATAGAAGAGGTAAGACCAATTGAAATTGAAATTACAACCTAAAATGAAATGAAAGTGAAAATGTGGAGGAAATAGAAGAAATTTCCTCAAATGAAGGAGATCAAAACATAGAAGAAACACCGATAAGAAGGTCGATTCGAACAACACAACCTTCAATGAGGCTAAGGGATTTTATAACCTACAAGGTACAATATCCTATATAAAATTTTATTACATATGGTAATCTCTTCTAACCATAGAACTTTCTTGACCTCAATCGAAAAAGAACAAGAACCAAACCACTATGAGGAAGCCATAAAAAATCCCGTATGGAACAAAGCCATGAAAGAAGAATTGAGAGCTCTTAAAAAAATAAAACTTGGGTAATCGTTCAATTACCAAAGAATAAAAAAACCTGTAGGATGCAAATGAGTATACAAAATTTAATATAATAGCAATGGTACTGTGGAACGGTACAAGGCTCGCTTGGTTGCTAAAGGTTACACACAAACATACGGTATAGATTATTATGAAACATTTGCACCCGTTGCAAAAAAGAACACCTTAAGAATTTTATTTTCCGTTGCGATAAAATAAGGGTGGAAATTGTACCAAATGGATGTTAAAAATGCTTGAAGAAGAGGTATATATGTCATTACCACCTGGTCATGAAAAATACTAAAATTGCGATTTAACTTGCAAATTAAAGAAGTCAATTTACAGGTTGAAACAATCTCTAAGAGCATGATATGAAAAATTAAGCTCTTATTTAATCTCTTATAATTTTAAAGTTAGTAATGCCGACCACTCACTATTTGTCAAAATTGAAGAGGAAAGTACCACTATTGTTTTAGTATATCTAGAGATCATTAAAACAATAAAACTCCAATTAAAAGAAAAATTTGACAACAAAGACTTAAGCTATTTAAAATATTTCTTGGGGATAGAAGTAGCGTATTCGAGCCAAGGTTTATCTATATCTCAAAGAAAATACACTTTATATTTGTTGGAAGAAACTAGAAAACTAGAATGTAAACCAACCTCCACACCAATAGATGGTAAATACAAACTAAATACCGAGGATGGTGAGCCATTAGATGATATAAACCAATTTCAACGACTTGTAGGAAAATTAATCTATCTCACGGTAACCCCTCCGGATATATCATACTCGGTAAGCCAAATTAGCAAATTTATACATATTCCAAGAACACCGCACTTAGAGGCTATAAATAGAATATTGAAGTACTTAAAAGGGACACCCGGTATGGGAATTTTTATTAAATGTAATAATTTTAACAAAGTATGTGGCTATTCTGATGCAGATTGGGCCGGTAGCTTTGATAAAAAATCAACAACTGATTTTTGCACGTTTGTAGACGGAAATTTAGTCACATGGAAAAGTAAAAAACAAAACGTGGTGGCACGAGACGGAATATCGTGCCATGGCGTCAACCGCTAGTGAATTAACATGGATCAAATAACTCCTTGAGGATATTGGAATTAAAATTCAAGAATCAATGGAGATGTTTTGTGATAATCAAGCAGCACGACACATTGCATCCAACTCGGTATTTCACGAAAGAACAAAACACATCGAGGTGGATTGTCATTTTATTCGAGAAAAAATTCAAGCCAAAGAAATTGAAACTCCCTACGTACGAAGTGAAGACCAATTGGCGGATGTATTCACCAATGATCTTGATCCAAAACCATTTGAGAATAATACGAGCAAGCTAGGGTTAATCGATATCTACAATCCCAGCTTGAGGGGGAGTGTTGAGAAAAGAGAATAATCGGATCCAATTACCCTCAGATCTATTTAGGATATCCATCATTGGATTTAGATGTATAAGAATAGAGTTACTAATTATAGATAAAAACAACTCAATCTTTATGTATATTTTTAGTAAGTTACTGTTTGTACTTTTGTATAGGGTCAGAGAATAGAGAAATAGGCGCACAACAAATAGGCAACCGTTATTTTCCACTTTATTTTTAGCATAAATAGCCCAATAACATGAAACTGTTAAATCAAACAAATACTTTTCTCATTCAAACTCCTGTCTCAGATTCATAAATTCAACAATTTCGGATCATTGCCGATTGTTGGTCATCTTTGATCGAGTCAAATTGGGTTTCAGATCGTCCGATTTTGACCTGTCTCGGATTACGAATGGTATCGGGCTGGATCAGATTAGGATCTGGATTTTTTCCTTCTCATCGGATATGATTTAGCTATCTCTAATCGTCTATATTATTTTAGTATATTAATTAAAGACTCGTACATGTTATATACAGTAACTTTATATACAACATTAAACTGATGAAACAAAAAACAGATAGGCTATCAATTCAATTTTTCCTACAAAAAACTTTTTGACAATTATTGGATTCAGAGAACCCTCCATGATCCAATCAGTATCTCATATCTCATAGAGGGAGATGGAAAGAGACAGAGAGAATCAGATGTCTTTCTGAGATGGGTCACAGAAAGACAGTATCACAAGCCATTTCTTTTTTGGCTGGTGCATCTGTTGATAAGGATTCCAAATTTGTGCAGCAGTGATCACTGATCAGAATATATATTTTCAAGTAGACCTCTTTGGAAGGCTAAATATTCTCATCCTGTTCCATGCATTTGGGCTTGAATCGGTATCTTGTAGCAGTACTTTTTTCCAAGTGGAATTAATATTCTGACAGCTTATATTGGGGTTTACACGCACCGTTAGCCCGTACGTTACTAATTTAAATCTCACTGTTAAGATGCAACTTGTTACAGTGGCTATTAATTTTTTCCTGTGCTTGGTTTGGTTGGCTTCAATATCTCTAAAGTGGGTGCTTTTGTATACTTCTCCCAATTATATTTAAGAAATTCGAAGAGATGAGTTTCCTTGGTAGTTGCGTACGTATACTGTACATGCTAAATAACTAAGTGCCTTGAGCAAGAAAAAATAATCAGAACATAATATAATTAAAATATAGAAATTACCAGAATTACAAACATGATCAACTTTATTGTTCTGAATCAATAAGCCTTCCCTCATTGAATGATTTTGGACTTCTACTAGAGAAAAACAAAACTTTCAAAATCAGATTAGATATGCTTGGGGGTATGAAGACTCGTCACAGACATGCAGTAAATGTCAGGGAATCGGAGGCGTCCGATCGGTATCAAGATTCGCATGGACAACTTTAAGATTTGTTTGGATCAAGTATACACAAATCTTGATGCAGATTGGACGGCTATGGCCGAGCATCCAGGTCAGACCATATTTTGTCCGATACATGTCTTTCTGAGATGGATCAGACAGTTAAATTTTGACTGCTCTAATTTATTTATTTTTGTTTTTTGACAAAAGTGGAGTATACCCACCAGTTTCGTTACGAAACTATTAGATTTTTTTACCAAAGGGGCTGGTACAGAGACTGTACCAACAAGCCTGAAGCATACAAAATATTGGCTAAACTAGGCAAACACATTGCCATAGTAAATCTATAAAATCAGCTAGTAATTATAACAGTAAAGTAGCAGTAGAATAAGAGCCTACAAGTTTGCTTGGGTTACACTCAAGAGCAAAAGTTATATTACACAGTCATCAAATTATGAGAGAATCAACCACAGCACTTAGAAGTTAGAAGTTAGAACACACTAAGTTGCTGTCAGAGCTAGAACGAGATTCAGAATCAGTAGAACCAGTAGGAACTTTTCCCCCTGCTGTATCTATCTCCTGAATTTCAGCCAGGGTATGGAGGTATTCTTCTAAATCAGACCCTTTTAAACCATGCATGTGAAGAGTCCTCCTCTTCCTCTAACAGGTGAGATGACATTAAATTACCTGCCTGGGTCAAGGACTCAAGTTAGAGGCATCAAAAGGT
Organism: Carex parvula; assembly: GCA_025461045.1. NCBI lineage: Eukaryota > Viridiplantae > Streptophyta > Magnoliopsida > Poales > Cyperaceae > Carex > Carex parvula. The sequence goes on along the minus strand of JAJGRW010000341.1, from coordinate 205,208 downwards.
AAAACCAGATTAAGTTAATTTAAAAAAAGAAGTTGTTTAATCTAGCTTTGCACCAATAGAAAGTCAATGCAATAATTGACTGCTCTAATTAGAAGAACAATTTCTGGAGTAGGCTTGTTAATTATCTAGATGAGAATATTTTAAAATTGCATGCAGAATTTGGATTATTCAAAGAAAACTAAAGTAAATACAAAATGATGTTGAAATTTGAGATAGAAATATCAGAGATATATTAATAGATAGAATCATATCCTTAGTGGGATAGAAAGAGAGGGAATCACTTGTCATTACTTTCAAGCTTAGCTGGGGAACGATAAGGATTCCAAATGCATAGTAATCACTAATCAGAATCTCTATCTAGCTGTCGTACTTTTTACTTTTTAGGTGCAGTAAAATATTCTCATCTTGTATATATATATATATATGGTAAATTATGTGTTTGAATCTTGCTGATCCACGTATAGTAATCATAACTTAAATAATTGTATATATATAGAATATTTGAACTTAATAAATTCCTTTGGTTGAATTTGGAACTTCAACCTCACTGAAGGCATAGAATAAGACTTTGTAGCGTCTTCTTCAAGGATGTTTTTAGATACTTTATGGTTGCCGAAGTACGGTTATGAAGCACTAATTTCTTGACACCCAGAAATAATCATATATATGTGATACATTTTTTATTATAAATTTAATATAAATCATCTCTCTCTCTCTTTTTTTAATGGTTACCAGCGCACTAAAAAGTTTCAACTTTTTTCATATTAAATCATCAACATCCTTATATTTTGTTCTCTCTTCTTATTATTATCGAAGGACTTACATTTTTTATATATGCTCTCTTCTCATTTCAGTGAGAAGTAAAAACTTTGTTTGTATTTCCGGGTAGAAACTTTAATACAATTAATCATATATTGTTTTTCATTATATACATTTTAAGAGTTTTGACTTGACTGCAGTTATATCATTAACATCTTAAATTTTTATGATTGCATGCAATAGATCTTTTATAAAATAAATATCTAGTAATTAAATATTTAATTTGTTGTAAAATATATACTAATTTTTAAGCAAAGTCTGACGATCTTAGTGAGTATTAGTTTTTGAAAGATGTTTATCAAGCTAACTTTGACTGAACATTGATTACAAATTTGAAATTTTACTACAAATAATATATAGTCAAATCTCAAATCTCAATAAGACAAGAAAAGCTGTAAACTAAAAAAAATATATATTCCTCTCTAGACCACCGAGATTAAAAGGGAGCTGCAAGGAAATGTTCTTCCACTTTATATATATCATTTTCTCAAGCAAAGTATGCCAAAGTTTTACTTTTATTTTTATTGTTAATTTTTTTTATTAAGAAAGGCACCAGTATGACTGGATCCTTGTTTCCATAGACTATGGAGAACTGTGTACTTTATTGAAATGCGAAAGGCTGATATTAAATTGGGATCTTCAACTTGTCAAGTGCACCATAGCATATATACTAGAGGTGCATAATTATATGTCAAATTAACTTGGAATAATAAGCTTTTGTGTGATTCTGCATCAATTATTTGATGTTTTCTCCCTTTTGTATAGTTGTTTGGGATGCTATTATAGTATTAGCATTCGTGCAAGTGGATTATCAAGTAATTAATGTAGATCATGATTGGCATATATCTTAGGTTACTTAGCTTGTTATTTTTTGCTAATACACCTCGATATACAGTGCACCGACAAGTAATTAGCTAGTGGGTTGGTCCGATCATGATATTATTGTACAAATAAGCAAGTGGGTTGGTCCGGTCATGATATTATTGTTTAGTGATATATTTTATTAGGGGTGCATGTGTATTCTAAATAATGGTAGTAAACAAAAGGTGCTATTGATTTGTACCTTGTTGCCGCCATGCATGCAATATTAATTAAAAGGTCACATGGTACCGAGATCTGATCACTATGATCTAGTACTTTTAAAGGAAAAGTTCTTAACTTAAAGAGTTACTAAATCTACCTTTTTTGATAAAGAAGCTAAAGCCCTAATCTACCTTTTATACGCACAACATACGCCATCAAAGAGTTTTTCAAAAGAGATGTTTTAACTTCACACAGCGCATCATTCATATACATTTTTGTCTTTATCTTTATTAATCGTGCATTGCATAATGCCAAAATAGCTCTGTCAATATCATTGTTTTGTGCCCATTATAAGTCATTAACAAATTTCCTGGTCAAATGTTCAACCATCTAATTAAGCCTCCAACTCAGTTCTTTCTTTTCACAGTTACTTCTTCTTCTTTTCCAGCAGAAAAAAAAAACATCAAAATCTATGCGTACATCCGATTCTCTTCTCCGTCTCTCAGCCCCACGAAGAATCTTCCTCACTTCTTATCCGGTATAGTAATATCCATTGCGCGTGTCGCCGCCATTTGGACTAGGCCCATCGCTCTCCTTTTTTTTGCTCTTTCCTTCTTTTCTCCTCCATTATAAAATGCTTCAAATTTACACTTTTCCACAAAATTAATCTCCTGAGTAAACACATTATTTTGCTCGTCTCAACACAGAAAATACAGTGGTTTGCTTGAAACTCTCACTTATAAAGAACAATATGAAGAGCTTTTACCAATATGAATGATTGGATTGTTAAGTGTGTGTGTATATATATTAAGACTTCTTGAAAACAAGATGAAAAACATATTTTCTTTTACCAATATAAAGGCATGAGTTATATTAATATTAAGAATTAGATTGTTGAGTATTTTGAATTTCTTTGACAATTGACAGGTACTAGCTAGGACTTGCTTCAATAGGTCTAGATATTGTATTTCATAGTGTTGAAGTAGTTGACAACTTGACATTATAAAGAAGATGGACTATATCCACTTATTTGTTTATTAAATTTGCTTATTTCATAACTAATTATAAGATGTACACGGACTTTTAATTAGTTGAAAAATGCACAATCTAGTACGATTTTTCATGATTAATATGGTAGTTACAAAGACTTATTTTGATTGATATTAAGAGTTCCTTCAATATATCTAAAGAGTTGGTCGGAAAGCATTTACATTCTGATCAAGTATATGAAATGCGTCAAACAAATAGAACGTGCTTGGATGAAACTTTCTAATTAAAACATGAGAGAATTAATTAACTGGCAATTAAGGTTGAAGGATTAATTATTATAATCGATCTCTCCTCCACCTCTTGTGAAAAGGCATCATACATAAACAAGAAAACTGATATAATGGTCGGTGATCGACATCGCCATGCATGCATGAGAAAACACAGTCATATTATTGATATATGTTAACGTGAGCCACAGAAGATCCGAAGAGAAGCGGCGGACAAGGCAACTTGTACAAATAAACTTTCTGATGTGACAATTTATTGGTTATAAATCTTTAATGTAATATTTAGGAAATCAAACAATTAAAGGTAAGAGAAGAATTAGGAAATAAACAAGCTGTAGACCTATAGCGCAAATGTTATATTAGGGGTTGTTGCTATCAATTTGACTTAGCGGAAATAATTCTTTTGTAACTACAGAATTTTCCAATAAAATAAAACAAGAGTGGAAAGGGAGTTTCACGGGAGTTGTGTGTTATTTACTTTTTTCTCATAAGTTGTCATGATATCAGAGCTTTTGTTTGCGGTTATGTGCAAGTGAAGGCGACTTCAAGTAATTCCCTGTGCAATTAGTGCTTGATACTGCACAGTCTATGTTTTATTTTCTTTATCTCTCTCGAAAAAATTCAGTTTCTTAATTCAATGTGCAATCAGTTCTTGATACTGCACAGTCTCAGTTCTTAATTTTCTTGGCCGAAATCAATTCCCTGTGTAGTTGCCCTTGTGATACTGCATAGTCTCATTATTTCTTTGAAAGCTCTGCGACTCTTGGAATTTTTTTTGCAACTCTTAAGAATTTTTTTTGCGACTCTCAATTTTTTACTCATGGCTATTGCAGCTTGGTCATCCTCTATAGGTAATAGTAGTTATGTTTTACATGAACATGATACTAACGATATTGATTGGATAATATATTCAGGTTACAGATCATATGACTTACTCTAAGAAGGACATGGTGAGGGATTCAAAACCAAGGAGAACAAAAATTGTTAATGCAAATGGAGAGATTTACCTTGTAACAGGAGTTGAAGAAGTTCAAATTTCCCCATCTCTTACCCCTGTCAAATACATTATTGGTTCCTTCCTTATCAACAAGATTACTTTCTGTTGGTCAAATTGTGACGATTTAAATTGTGTTGTGCTCATGTATCCCCAGTTTTGCATCTTTTAGGACCTTTTGACGAAGGAGGTTATTGGCCGTGGTTCTAAAAGAGGTGGGTTGTATCATTTGGACGACATGGTTGCTGGAAAGGCTCAGCTGACTACAAGTTCACCTTTGAATCAGAAATCTCACATTTGGATGTGGCATAAGCGTTTAGGGCATCCATCTTTCGGGTATTTAAAAAAACTTTATCCAAGTTTATTTGTGGGTTGTGAAAATGAAACATTTATTTGTGAGGTTTGTATTAAAGCAAAAAGTCATCGTGCTCATTTTTCTAAAACCTTGAACAAAAAAACCGTACCTTTCGACTTGATTCACTCAGATGTTTGGGGTCCTTTCCCGGTTAATTTATCTATTGGAAATAGGTGATTTGTTTTGTTTGTTGACAATTGTACTAGAATGACATGGTTGTATGTGCTTAAGACAAAAGATGAAGTACCACAGGTGTTCAAATATTTTTTAATATGGTCAAAAACCAGTTTGATAAAAATATCAAGTACTTGACAATGATAATGGGGTGAATTTGTGAATAAAACACTTCGGGAGTTTTTTTAATACTCAAGGGATTATACATGAAACAAGTTGTGTAGGAACCCCACAACAAATGGAATAGTAAAACGAAAAACATGTCTTAGAGACAGCCCGGTCAATGTTACTTGAGTATGATATTCCACATATCTATTGGGATCATGCATGCAGTTACATGCAGCTGCAGTTTATTTAATTAACCGCATGCCATCGTTTGTACTAAATTTCCAAACACCCCTTCAAGCTCTCTCATATGCTCAAATTCCTTCTGTCCTCAACATTCCACCAAATGTTTTTGGGTGTGTAGCAAATGTTCATATACAAAAACACCAACGGTCAAAATTAGAACCTTGTGCAGAAAAGTGTGTTTTTGTGAGATATGGTGTAAATCAAAAGGGGTATAAATGTTTAAATCATGTCTCCAAAAAGTTATATACTACAATGGATGTGACATTTATTAAAAATGAAGGTTTTTTCACAAAGGAAAAGATTCCTCCTCAGGGGGAGAGTTTATCAGAGGATGAATCCTGGTTTAACATGAATGAAAGTTATTCACCTGTTGATCATAATATCACTGACCATGATACGGTTCCACCTGATCAGGTGCTTGCGGATCTGGGTCCAAAAGATCTCTCATCATTGCCGAGTACACCAGATATAATGGGTCATCATAGTATACCATCTGCCCCTACAATTGATCTCTCAATAGTGCCGAGTTCATCTGCTGAACCCATCTCAGGTTTACCATCCGATCCTACTAATCTGAGCTCATCTCGGGTTCCTCTTAACCCTGTTCAAGAACCAAGTGCACCGACTGATGTAGAGTCAGAAGATGAAATTAATATGTGGATTGACCTTACAGGCTATGACAACAGGGAGCAGGAACATATGATACAATCCCCTCAACTATAACAAGGTCAATCTCCTGAAAGAGAGGTACGTGCTCAAAACTCTAAAATTACAAGTTCTAATTCTGAATTCAGGTTACCAAACAGGCATAATCGAGGTCAAGCTCCTAAGAGGTATCATCCTGATGAAAGCAATAAAGAAAACTATGCAATTGAAAATTTTGTCTCAACAGGTCATCTTTCTAGCCCCTTGAAGGACTTTGACAAAACTCTATCTTCTGTTCAGATACCTAGAAACATGGAAGAAGCCATGAGTGATCCAAAATGGAGAGAAGCCATGCAAGTTGAAATGGAGGCACTGGAAAAGAGCTGCACTTGGAAATTAGTCGGTCTGCCCAAAGATAGAAAGACAGTGGGATGTAAGTGGGTGTTTACTGTTAAATATGGTCCAACTGGTTTAATAGATCGTTACAAAGCCAGATTAGTTGCAAAAAGATTTACCCAAACATATGATATTGATTTTCAAAAAACTTTCTCACCAGTTGCTAAGTTGAATAATATCAGAATTTTGTTGTCTCTTGCAGCTAATCTTAATTGGCCCTTATATCAGTTTGATGTTAAAAATGCATTTCTTCATGGTAATCTTGAGGAGGAAATTTACATGGATATTCCACCTGGATATAGTTACTCAGGTCCTCAATCTCTGGTATGTAAATTGGAGAAGACACTATATGGACTGAAACAGTCTCCCAGAGCATGGTTTGGGAGATTTTGTAATGAGATGAAAGGATATGGATATTCCCAAAGTTATTCTGACCATACTCTGTTTTACAGGAAAAGACAAGGGAAGATAACAATTATGATTATTTATGTTGATGACATGATAATCACAGGGGACGACTATGATAGGATCAAAAGCCTAGAAAAAAGGCAAAATCAGAAATTTGAAATGAAGAACTTAAGTGGACTAAAGTACTTGAATTGAAGTTACGCCAACTCAGGAAGGTGTATCCTTGTCTCAACGTAAGTATGTGTTAGACTTACTTGCTGAAACTGGGATGCTTGATTACAAACCAGTATATACACCAGTTGTACAAAATGTCAAGTTGGGTGAGTTCTCCAACCAAGTACCAGCAAATAAAGAAACGTACTAAAGTTTAGTGGGTAAACTTATTTATTTGTCACATACCAGACCGAATATTGCATATGCGGTAAGTGTAGTGAGTCAGGTCATGCATGCTCCTAGTGAACAACACATGGAAGATGTGTTCTTAAATTCTTAGATATCTAAAAGGAGCACCTGGAAGAGGTATTTACTTTAAGAAAAATGGACATCTAAGAATTGAGGGGTACACAAACTCGGACTGGGTAGGTGATATAACTGATCGGAAATCCACTTCTAGATATTTTACATTTGTTGGAGGAAACTTAGTGACATGGAGAACTAAGAAACAAAAGGTAGTGGCATTATCTAGCGTGAGGCAAAATTTAGAGGCATTGCTAAAGGGCTATAGGAGCTAATATGGGTGAGAAAAATTGTGAGTGAACTTGGATTTAAACCCGAAGAAGAAATGAAGCTTTTCTGTGACAATAAGGCTGCAATTGCCATATCTCAGAATCCTGTGCAACATGATCGTACCAAGCATATAGAAGTTGACAGATATTTAATCTGGAGGAAAAGGTCATCTGCATTCCTTTTGTGAGAACCGAGGATCAACTTGCAGACATGTTGACAAAAGGGGTCTCTAGCACAATCTTTTATGACTCACTTGTCAAGTTGGGCATGAAAGACATTTACATGCCAACTTGAGGAGGAGTGTTAACGTGAGCCACAAAAGATCTGAAGAGAAGTGGCGCACAAGGCAACTTGTACAAGGAAACTTTTTGCTGTGACAGTTTTGGTTATAAATCTTCAATGTAATATTTATGAAATCAAACAATTAAAGAAAATAGAAGAATTAGGAAATAAGCAAGTTATAGACCTTTAGCGCAAATGTTATATTAGGGGTTGTTGCTATTAATTTGATTTAGCTGAAATAATTCTTTTGTAACCACATAATTTTCCAATAAAATAAAATAATAGTGGGAAGAGAATTTCACGAGAGTTGTGTGTTATTTACTCTTTTCTCATAAGTTATCAATATCTGGTACCATGCACAAACAAATGCATAAATGTAACACACACGAGAAAACACGCATGCACGTTATAAAGCACGGACTTCTGTACTTTCATTTTTTTTTAAGGCAGTGGCCGACTAAGATGCCCACCAACAATTATTTTAAAAAAAAAAATGAAATGTTTTTACAACACCTCAAGCTAAAAAATGAAAATGTTTTCACTCCAAACGTTTTTTATGGACAGATTCGAACTGATTTATATGATGTAATAATTGAAGTCTTTGTAAAAAAAAATTCAAATTTTACATATTTTATTATAGAAGTTTTACTATTAATTGTTTGGAAGGATGAAAATTCATAAATTTGGGATTTTGAGATCATCCGATACCATAATTTTCTTGTAGTTTACTAATTAATATAATAAATAAGTTTTTTTATATAAGATTATAATATACAGATCATATATACACTGTTTGAAGTTTTAAGAATAAAAAATTAAAGGATCCCCGCAGTACAAGTGATTTCACATAATTTAAGGAGTCATCACCTGACCTCGTATATATCAATGAAATAGTGGACTATCTTGCGCCACACCAGGATGACCCAGATGAAAATACAAATTGTTGCATAATAGTCTCCCAATTTAATTAGATGTTGCTAGAGAATAATGCTAACAAAATTGAAATTATCATGATCATGAAAATAAAAACCTCTATCACTCATTACTTCATGACAAAAAAGTAATACAAATAAACAAATAAATGAGGTAGTGTGTTTGTGTATGTGTGTGGAGGGGGGGTGCGTGTCCCAATGAAAGGATGTGCCTGCTTTTCCGAGGGCAGATCGTTGATTCTTAGTTCTCTCTGCAAACTATTTGTACATGTGGCACACTTAGGAAAAAAAAAATATTCTATTTATTTCTCTCCAATTTCATTTCTGACTTCCTCACGCTCTGTACCCCACAGAATCCCCCCTTGCCTTTATAAGAACTAGACCCCTCCATGCTCTTCTCACAAGTCACACCATCATCCAACCAAATACATAAGAAGAAACCTATACCTCATACAAGCATATATGGCATCTTGCTCAATGAGTTCTACTAGAAAATCTGTGTCCCGATGGACTGATCGACAAAACAAGCTATTCGAGGACGCACTGGCAGTGTACGACAAGGACACACCTGACAGGTGGCATAACGTGGCACGTGCAGTCGGAGGTAATAAATCGGCCGAAGAGGTCAAGAGGTATTATGATTTGCTCGTGGAGGATGTAAAACGCATCGAGTCGGGTAGGGTGCCTTTCCCCATTTACAAACCGTCTGGTGGCAATGGCATGGTCTATGAGGAACATAGGTAAGTAGCTAGATTTGCATTACCTTGCATGTCTTTACATGCTCAACTTTTCTTCTTCTTTAATTATTCCATGGAAACTGTTAAGCTACTTAATCTATTGGTCAAACATATATAGATAGCAGTTCGAAAAAAAAAAAAAAAAACAGATGCTATAGTTAATAGCATCTTTCTGAATTTTTAACTAGGTATTCAGTATATAACCTGTCCCTTTCTTTCTTTCTTTTTCAGAAAAATATATTAAGTCAAAATATTTAGTTTGTATTTTAGTTGTCCGTCTTATTTAAATTCATCAGTCTGTGCACTGCAAAGGTATACTACGTACTTTACAATGTACAGGTATCTAGCTAGTTTTAAGGTAACGAATCTTGTTCCTAAGTATTTAATAACTATCATTAAAAGCAGTTGACTTCATCTTCGACTACATAATCTATATATCTTGTGTAAGCAAGCAATGCTAAACTATATCTGTGTTTTGCAAATCGGAAAGTGTAAATGTGTTTTTATATAGAACCTCCTTTTGGGGTCTATTAATCCATATACCTTGTATACCAGATTCGTTCCATATATACTAATTGGATCCATGTGTTGCCATGCAGGTTGAAGCACTTGAAGCTCTGAGATAAGCACAAAAAATTCTTCTGGCTAGAAAAGAACTTGTAAAAATCATGAATATTGTGTGTATAATGTATCTTCAGATCGATCTTCAATCTAGTGTAAAATGTGCCCAGAACTGTTGGCCTACATTTCAGAGAATTGCTATAATCTCTCACTGAATGGAACTAGCTAGCCTGATTAATTAATGTCATAGCAATTTGTAACATGATATTATATCGTTAATCAATTAATTAGATGTATGCACATGGTATGTTCCCGCTAAATATAATGCTTGTTTGATCTCTCTTTTGCATAAGTGCTCTTAGAATACCCCATGTTACCTTTAATATATATATATATAGAATCTGGCTAATATGCTACGCGTATATAAGGGCCCCTCCGTGCTACGGCTCACTTTTTGAGTTTTCAAAATCCTAACGGTCGATCCGAACCGTTCAACATGATCTCCATATGAATATGTACTTGCAAACCAAATTTTACATTTTTTATAATTTTTTTACTATTTATTAAGCCACTTTGAAAATCGCTGATCCAATGGTCCAGAAAAGTTTACTGTTGTGTACAAATTAGTGTTTTTTCAAAGTGGCTTAATAAATAGTAAAAAAATTTAAAAAAATATAAAATTTGGTTTGCAAGTACATATTAATATGGAGATCATGTGTTGAACGGTTCGGATCGACCGTTAGGATTTTGAAAACTCAAAAAGTGAGCCGTAGCACGGAGGGGCCTTATATACGCGTAGCACCGTAGCACTGTCATATATATATATATATATATATATATGAGTAAGGCTACGGTGCTTTGCAAAGTAAAACCTCCTCTTTACTTCGGGCTACTTTTTGTATTTTGAAAATTCAAACAACCGATCCGAACCGTTCAACATGTTCTAAATGTTGAAATGTGCTTGGAGACCAAATTTTATATTTTTTGGAATTTTTTTACTATTTATTAAGCCACTTTGAAAATCGCTGATCCGGTGGTCCAGAAAATTTTACTGTTTTTTACTGTTCACCATTGGATCAGTGATTTTCAAAGTGGCTTAATAAATAGTAAAAAAATTCCAAAAAATGTAAAATTTGGTCTCCAAGCACATTTCAACATTTAGAACATGTTGAACGGTTCGGATCAGTTGTTTGGATTTTCAAAATGCAAAAAGTAGCCCGAAGTAAAGAGGGAGTTTTACTTTGCAAAGCACCGTAGCCTTACTCTATATATATATATATATATATATATATATATATATATGAGGAGGGTTCAAATGCCTTCATTTTTCATGCCTCCACCATGCCTCCATTTTTAAAAACTTTAATAACTCAAAATTTTACACTTAAAAGTCAAAATAAAACCGTTGGATATGATCTACATTATTTTATCTATGCACGTGTAAAAAATTATGACATTTTAATTTTATTTTAGTTGTCATCAAGAGCTTGTAAAAAACGTACTAATGTGAATAATTTCTAGACGTTGATTTTTCAACTTACTGATTCACATAAAAACAAAATCAAAATGTGATAATTTTTTATGAGCCCATAGATAAAATGATGTAGATCATATCCAACGGTTTTATTTGACTTTTAAGTTTTAAATTTTGAGTTATTAAAGTTTTTAAAAATGGAGGCACAAAAAATGGAGGCATTTGAACTCTCCTCTATATATATATATATATATATATATATATATATAGAGAGAGAGAGGGGCTAAGATACAAACATTTGTTTCTAGCCTCCGGAACAAACATTTCAGTTTTCCAATGTTCAAAGTCTAACGAATTGATCCAAACCGTTAGATATTTAATCTATATTAAAATGTACTTGGAAACCAAACTTTACATTTTTGAAATTTTTTTACTATTTATTAAGATGGTTTGAAAATTGCTGATTTTATGAAACTTCTGCACCATTGAAAAACAGCGATTTTCAAACCATCTTAATAAATAGTAAAAAAATTCTAAAAAAATATAAAATTTGATCTCCAAGCACATTTTAATATAGATTTAATATCTAATAGTTTGGATCGACTATTTGGATTTTAAAAATAGAAAAACCGAAATGTTAATTTGTTCCGGAGACTAGAAACAAATGTTTTTAGCCACTCTCTCTCTCTCTCTCTCTCTCTCTATATATATATATAGAGAGAGAGAGAGAGGCTAAGATCAAAGTGGTATATGACCAAGGCCTTTGGTGTTACCAAGTCGTTTTTGAATTTTCAAAGTCCAAACGGTCGATCTAAACCATTAGATGTGATCTCTATATTAAAATCTGCTTGGAGACCAAATTTTACATTTTTTGGAATTTTTTTACTATTTTTTAAGCCACTTTGAAAATTGCTGATCACATGGTCCTGAATTTGGTTGCACTGTTTTTACTGTTCACCCGGATCTGCCATTTTCAAAGTGGCTTAAAAAATAGTAAAAAATTCCAAAAAATGTAAAATTTGGTCTCCAAGCATATTTTAATATAGATTGAACATCTAACGGTTTAAATCGACTATTTGAACTTTAAAATTGCAAAAAATAATTGGTAGCACCAAGGCCTTGGTCATACCACTTTGACCTTAGCCACTCTCTATATATATATATATATATTGTGTGCCAATTGTTACAAAACGGATTGGGTGGAGATATTTCCATATTCATATCCGTATAAAATTAGTCTTACCGTACTTATCCGTTAAGTATCAATGTTTTCCATATCCTACAATTATCTGTTAATATTAACCAATAACAAATGATTAATGGATAATTATCAAATAAGTTGATATCTTATATAACTTAACATCAAAATATAGCAAACAAATAAATATAATAAACCCATAATGTACGTAATATCAATAAATATAAAGAATTATAATTATTTATCTCATTAGTTTCAAAGTATAAATTATTAATTAAATGATATAAAATGTTCCATATATTGAACTTAATAAAAAAAATTATGAATCAATCTCATCATCATAATAAAATTTATATAGTATATGTATGAATAAAAGTTTATCATGTATAATATATTACATTTATCCATTATTATATAGAGTAATGTAGACAAAATAGTTATTATTTTCGTTTCTTATCCGAACCAAAACTTATATTATTTTCCCAGGTTTCATTGTGCTAAATTTACTACGAACAAGTTGTTAATACACACACACACGTGTGTGTATACTAATTAAAATTGAACTTTTTACTTCAGGCACCTCAGATAACGGAAAATTAAATTATTTATTTGATAGAAAAATGATAAGTGGGGGGGGGGGGGGTGGTGGAACGGTAGCACACAAATTTTATGTATGGAAGAAAAAGGGGTAAAGATTTTAACATAGTATTAACTTCACGCTGCGCAGAGCATCAACTATAGAATCATATATAACAGCGCTGTATATGGTTCGTGCGCTGCATGAAGCCAAAACTGATCTGTTAAAATCTTTACCCAAGAAGAAAAGAAGAATGAAACATTAGAAAATATAGAAAGATTTACAAAATCAGGAAAAGATAGGTTTCTTTCCGGAAGAATCTTTAGTATACCTGAAGGAGACATTTGGATACCAGATCTTCACTAGTACCTGGACCGGGAGGCAATGATTCAGCTAGGGGAGATGATATTAACAACACATTCAGATATTTTAATTATTTAAACAAATTTGCCCTTCATTAAAATATTTTCGATTTAAAATAAATCTTTTACGTATATTAATGTCTCCTATATTTCTTTCTCTGTTTACTTTTTTTTTGTGAAATAGTAAAAAAAATCCAAAAATAGTAAAAATTAGTATTATACAAAGTTCATTATATAACAAATTTATTGAATTACTTAGATCAAAGTTTAAAGTTTATACGATTGTTTTTTAGACCGTAGCATGGAAAGCCTTATGCTATCCGTAGCACCTCAACCTTACTCTTTCAAAAATTTTGTACTCTTATATGCGATTTTTATATAATTAGGATAAAATGTTATGAAAACTGTAAAATTGATCCTCATACTTAACATGACAGTTTTATATGATTAATTGATTCTCAATGTGTATTTGATCTCATAACTTGAAAGTTTGGCTCCTTTATTGCAAACAAGATATATGTCTAGTGGGGAAACCACATTGAACTAGAGTAGGCAACTAGATAGCTAGGCAGTGCAAACTTCTGGAGAAAATTTTAAATCAAGTATATATAGGTCTATGTATAATTAGGTTATCGTCTATTTTTGAAGAAAATTTTGTCTATCTGTGAACATCTACAGTCTAAATTAGTTAACTCACATAACAATTTACAATCCGCTAGTTATATGTGTAAATTTTTTGTCTATTTATGATAAAAATCTTGACACTGTGTATGTCACATCATTTTTCCATTAATTATCAGCTAATGGTTCCGACAAAAATATCTCTAAACGTAGATATGTATGGTACAAATTCATGTGAAAAGAGTAAAGTATTCCATTTGCATGTTTATTGGAATAAAAAATGAGCTATAAAAAAGATCTCCATTTCTATAGATACGTATCATAATTATCCTCCCACAGTTGGTTGCGGCTCAAAGAGCTAAAGAATATTACAATTATCTCGTTCTTTCTTGAAACACTATCTAATATTTTTCTATCAATTTTTCGATATAAATTAATAAAATTGTCGTTTATTGTGCAATATTCAAGTATTAATTTATAAGTATATTTTATGATGTTTTAACTAGCTATGAGTTCAGAAGTTAAAAAGAGGTAGCTATTAACAGTTGACTTGATCAAAGTTACGTAACAAATTAATGTCAACCACGTCCTTTTCTAAATTAAATTAAATAAGCAAGAATACATTATGAGATGTATGAAAAACTTCATGTGAGAACTTTTCTAAATCAAAGTTCATGAAATACTGAAATAGTCATATCGGCCGAATAATATCTTCTCAATCACCCCTCCCCCCCAGTCATAAAATTATTAGAAGAGAAATCAAGTGACAGAGCTAGTTTGGCTACATGCAATGCACAACTAATAGAGAAAACGAAAAAGTATATGACTGATATGATACATGAAACCAAAACAGCTCTGTCAATAGTTTTACCCAATATAATATAATAAATGCATTTAATGATGCAAAATGAAAGAATTCCTTCCTTTGTGCCTTTGTGGTGTCTTAAGCACTTGGTTTTCTTTACACTTTCTAGTTGTAGGCAAGCGGTGCTTAGATTCTATCTGATTATCTTTTAGAGAATCTAATCTTATCTGCTTTATAGAAAACTTTACCTGGGCCCCAATTATATGTGGTCTCCAAGAGCAGAGGAACCAAGCTATGACTTTATAGTCACCTTTTTTTGTTATAATTCTGTCACTTTACTCTTCTGACCACAACCTGTCACTAACGGCCAGCATCTGAACATTTTTTTTTAATAATATTATTTCATGCATACGAGTTAAAGGTTCCTCTTTTACTTCTTGTATTGTACTTACGTGATGGTAGCAATATATTGAAAATTCAAGGGTCCCACTGTGCATCTGCATTAATTTATACATCAATTAATATTATCCTAAAAAAAACCTATAAAGAGAATTTTTTTTTATTAAAGTTCTCCGGTATATCCAGCATCTTTATCTTTTAGATACTATTCATGAGAATTGAATCTGCGACTTCTCCGTAGAGAGACGGAACTTGTGCCACTGTACTAAGTCCGCTGTTCTCCAAAGAATATTGTATTATGTGGATAACGTGCCATAAATATCTCTGCAAAACTATTTATTAAGGATTATTATATTCTCTTTATGTATATGTCTAAATTGAATTATAGCTGTTTGAGACCTTGCTACTTGCTAGTTAATGAACTAATAATATCAAAATATATTCCTTTATAGCTGTTTTACAAAAAATATATCTCATCCTATCGTGTACTCTGCTCGCTCCGTTCCTGTCAACACGTTTTTCTGATTTCAACGATATTAAGATGAACATTAGATACCTTCATTCAAATTTTGAGATAGAAATTAATAATTACCGGTCGTTGATCTAGTGACAAAAATAATATCAAGTCATATGTTCGAAATATGAATAAAAATTATTGTAGAATAAATAGATGACATAATCTCCAACATGTACTAAAAGAAAAATATTAA
Organism: Carex parvula; assembly: GCA_025461045.1. Classification (NCBI taxonomy): domain Eukaryota; kingdom Viridiplantae; phylum Streptophyta; class Magnoliopsida; order Poales; family Cyperaceae; genus Carex; species Carex parvula. The sequence continues at coordinate 189,382 of JAJGRW010000341.1, read as the reverse complement.
CGAATCACCACCATTCAATCCAGGCGCTGAAAGATTAGAGCATCCAACTCCTCATATTCCATTCCTCGGAAAAGATTACTTTAAATTGAATTGATTATTTAAGATGTTTATTCTCTTAACAAGTTGGTCAAATTGAGTGGTAATTGAGAATCTATGAAGTTTTGCTATATGATGCGCTTCTCATTATAAATTATTTTTCTCATTCTTAATCAATAGAAAGTTGATACTCTTTTTCAGATATCAAATATGAAATTGCAACTTGTTGTTTGATATTATTACAAATACATCAATTTAGAATAAAAGAATAAAAGCAATGTAGTTGCAACTTTTTTATCTAAGAGTAGGAGACGTACAAAACTAATTATGAAAGTAATTAACCTCACTAGATTTACAAATATCCAAATATTTCTACATGAAAATTTATACTACTTCAACAACATTACTACTTAAATTATTAAACACCTCCTTGTTGATATTTACTGAAGAACAAAAAGGCAAAGTAGCAGTGGAGGGACCAAGTAATGTTGAGATAAATTACATATTCCCTCTTATAACATCAGCATCCCCCTACTCTATATAAAGCACCACCCCCATACCACCTGATTACTCAAACAAGCACACAAACACAGCATATCAATTTTTCTCTAAACCATCTATTATAACATGGCTTTTTGCACCATAAACTCAGCAAGGAAAGGAGTGTCCCAATGGACACCTAGACAAAACAAACTATTTGAGGAGGCACTTGTAGTGTACAGCAAGGAAACACCTGACAGGTGGCATAACATTGCGCGTGCCGTCGGAGGCGGTAAGACTGCAGATGAAGTAGAGCGATACTACGACTTGCTTTCGGAAGATATAAAGCAAATCGAATCAGGTCAAGTGCCGTTCCCTGTTTACAGATCGTCAAGCGGCAGAGGCAGCGCTTCCATGGCCTATGAAGAACACAGGTTCAGTTTACTGTTTGATTTGCAATTTTCCACCTTTGTTGCTTTGTTTTAATTATTTTCATCTACTAATTGATCAAACCATCACAAGAGTAAATTATACGTACTCGCCCGTAAAAAATATCATGTAAACACTTATTGTTCCTTGATATATACAATAAGGTGAAATATATATAGCTTCTGTAATATTTTTAATTAAAAAAAATTATTTCGGTTTAGTCTTTTAATAACACATATAGAGATGTTATTACACCTCTAAGGAGGCTTCTTGTTCAATAAGAAAAGGTATAACATATTCCAAGACCGACAGAATATTACATAACTTGTGCCTTGCCAACTTCGTTTATTAATTGGTTATTCTTTGTTGTATTATTTTCTGACAGGTTAAAGCATTTGAAACTCTAAAGGGAGAAAGAACTATTCATCAAGGACTACAGCAATTTGTAAATTACTTATTTATGTATATGTGTAAGGAGAAAGATCTGCTATAATCTATATACCAGTAGTGAATGTACTATGTGCTCTCTTAATTGAGAGCAAGTACCTCTGATTAAATGAATGTATTTGTAGTTATATTTAATAAATAATTATGCAACAAATATCTTTTGTTTTCCTTTTATGAAATGCAAGTTCCTAAAACAGCTACCAAGCTAGAAGAACTACTTTTGACAATCCCTCTCATAAACAAAAAAATAAAAAGAAACTATTATTTTCTCTATTTAATTAATTTCCAAGTTCAGCTAGATCTCCTCTATTCTGATAAAGTGTGCCTGATAATTAAGTATCTAATTGTACTTGTGAAAATTTGAAGATAGCGACTCTTAATCATAAGATAATATTACGTAATCAACATCCTTTTTAAGATAAATGAATTGCACTATCATTAAATATTGCTAATTACACAACGGACTCAATTTTATCATTTGGTTGTAATGGGGCCCCAGATTTATTGGGCTTTGGACCTATCAGTGATTCATAAAAAGGAAAATTAGAAACGAAAAACAAGAGGGACAGGTTCGCAAAAGTTCGATTTATGACGCGTTCCTCTGTTTCCACGTGGCCAAGGACTCCGTCTAAGACACCACGTGTCCAACTTTTTTTTTTTTCTCTTATTTTGGATACTTCACAATGAATCTGGTTTCTTTTTAATCCAAATTTCTCAATTTAATTTTGTTAGTTATCTTATTTTTTTAAAATGAATTTATGATAAATTTATGTTAGTTATAGTTCACAATGAATCTGGTTTGTAGTCTCTATTTGGTTCTATAATGAATTTACGAAAAATAAAAAAGAAAGTACCAGTATTGGACACCTCTAGTACCACTAACTACTTGGGGTACTGCCTAATAATATTTGATAGATTTTACAACTGGTGAGCGCAAATATGGATACATATGCGCGCAAATATTAATATATAATATATCAAGTATCATATCTAAGATATCAAGTATTTTGAAAAAAAAACTGAATACATCATGCACCCATCTTTTACACGTTTTTAGATGTGGGTTTTTTTTCTTTATTCAATCTCTCCAATATTTCTGACGATCTATAAGAAAATTTGCGAATCTAAAACCATGAACGTCTTCTACACAATTTTCTCTTTCAAATGAGATCCATGATGACATACTTTCGGGTTGTCCGTCACGCAAGTATTCATATCTCGTCATGCAAGTTTCATACCTCGTCGAGTAAGTATTCATACCACATCGAGTAAGTATTCATACCTCATTGTGCAATTATTCATATCTCGTCGTCGAGCAAGTATTCATACCACATTGAGCAAATATTCATACCTAGTCGTGCAAGTATCCATAAATCGTCTGTGACACCTGAAAAGCCTTGTTGCCAGCGGATAGAAAGTTGGAGGTGATGCGGTCTAGATCGGGATTGCGACGAGTTATGAATACTTGCACGACGAGGTATTAATACTTGCATTACGAGGTATGAATATTTGCGTGACGGATAACTCAAAAGTATTTCATCATGAATTTCATTTGAAAGAGAAAATTGCATAGAAGACATTTGTGATTTTAGATTCGCAAAATTCTTCACAATCATCAGAAATATGGGCGACATTGAACGAAAAAAAAACTTCACCTTTAAAAACGTGTAAAATATGGGTATGTGATGAGAGAGATAAAACAAAATTGATGCCCATTTTTTTAAGAAATACTTGATATCTTAGATATGAATACTTGATATATTAGATGTTAATACTTGTATGTAAAGTATACATATTTGCGCGCGTCAGTTGTAAAATTTTTCAAATACAAACGATTTCCTGACGTAATTAATGATTGATGCACGTTTTCTTTTGTCTTTTTATGCTGGAAGTTGTGGTCTCCCAGATAGTTAATAATTAGGAGATGAATGAGGAAAATAGATTGGGAGAAAGAAATCTTTATTCTAAAAACAGTTCAGGCATAATGATACCAACAGTTTGTCAATTACCTAGAGCTTAATTACTTGAACTTTACTTTGTTATCCATACTGGCACAGTTTTAGGAAACAAACTTTTTTTTTAATTTGAATGCTGGCACTAGAGTAGAAAAAATGGCACGGCGAAGCCGGCTCCGTCACGGAACGGCACGGAATTCGTGTCAGTTACGTGCCGTATCCATTTTTTGAAACTTTGGCATGACACGACACGACACGTCACGTAGTCACGCCAGTTACGTGTAATTAGGAACATTAAATATTAATTTGATGGTGAATCTTGAATAAACTAACATAAATTATGATTAAACGGTCACGCGAGTCACGTATGGTCACGGCACGTTAGGCACGGCGTGACTCAAGTGTCGTGACCATTCGCGTGCCGTGACCACCCCTTGACATTTTGGTCACGGCACGTGAAAAATTAACTTGGTCAGGCACGGCACGGAACGAGAACAAAGTCACGGCGTGCTAATCACGGCATGGCACAGCACGACACGGCATGGCACGTTTTTTCCACTCTAGCTGGCACGTTTATGGGCAGCACTCATATTAAAAATTGTTTTTCTTATATTTGTGGGTACTTGTATGGTTTTTTATTAAATACGAGCAACACATTTTCAGAGATACTAGCACGTTTGTGTGTTTTTTTGAGAAAAAAACATTCAATATAATTAGTGTTCTTATATTTGTGGATTAAGTATATTGAAAAAGATAAAACTAATAATGAGCAATACTTATATATGAGGGACAAAATGGTCTTTTACTTCTTCTGTAGTACTATAATAGTTTTTTATTGACACTAATCCTATATTCTTAATCCTTTATACTTGCCGGACATGAGTTCCTTAGCAGAGCTTAAACTCTTAATCTTTTGTCCCTTAAGAAAGACTGCCGAACACCAGATACTTCTCATCAAATTTTGAGACATATATAAATTATTATCAGTCTTAATTTGATCTAGTAGCAAATGCAAAGACCACAGATTCTAAATTAAATAGACGAGAGGTTCTTTCTAAATATTAAATAATTGAACGACTTAACCTCTAATCTTTACTTAAAAATAAAAATTTAACGAATCACCACCACTCAATCCAGTCCCTGATTAGAGCATCCACTCCTCATATTCCTCTCCTCTCGGAAAAGCACTACTTTTAAGCAGAATCGATAATTTAAGATGTTTATTCTCTCAACAAGTTGGTCAAATTGAGTGGTAATTGGGAATCTAGGAAGATTTGTACATGATTCGGTTCTCATTATTATTTATATTTCTCATTCTTAATCAATAGAAAGTTGATACTCTTTTTCAGATATCAAATGAAATTGCAACTTGTTTGATATTAATATTACAAATACATCACTTTAAAATAAAAAATAAATAGAAGCAATGAAGTTGCAACTTTTTGAGCTAAGAGAAGGAGATATATATATATATACAAAACTAATGAAAGTGTATGATGTCAAATAATTAACCTCACTAGATTTACAAATATCCAAACATTTCTACTGAAAATTTATATTACTTCAATAACATTGCTACTTATTAAACAACTCCATGTTGATATTTAATGAAGAACAAAAAGGCAAAGTGGCAGTGGAGGGACCAATGTTGAGATAAATTACATATTCCCTCTTATAACATCAGCATCCCCCTACTCTATATAAAGCACCACCCCTTACCACCTGATTTCTCACACAAGCTAGCACACACAAAGACAGCATACATATCAATTGTTTCTCTAAACCATATATAACATGGCTTCTTGGACCATAAACTCAGCACGAAATGGAGTGTCTCAATGGACACCTAGAGAAAACAAACTATTTGAGGAGGCACTTGTAGTGTACAGCAGAGAAACACCTGACAAGTGGCATAACATTGCGCGTGCCGTGGGAGGTGGTAAGACGGCAGATGATGTAAAGCGTTACTTCGAGTTGCTTTCGGGAGATATAAAGCAAATCGAAGCAGGTCAAGTGCCATTCCCGATTTACAGATCGTCGAGCGGCAGAGGTAACGGTCTATGAAGAACACAGGTTCAGTGCTTGATCTGTAATTTTCCAACTTTGTTGCTCTGGTTTTATTATTTTCATCTCCTAATTGATCAAACCATCACACGATCAGTAATTTATATGAACTCGCCCATAAAAAATCCTGTGAACTTTATTGTTCCTTGATACAATAAGGTGAAGTATAAACGCCAGTATGCTTAAAATTTCCATCTTTTATTTCAAAATAATTTTTTCTATCTTTAACTCCCATTTGTTCATATCCCATGCAAGTTATATCCAAATTTATAATATATAAGTTAATAGCGTCATTATGAAAATATTGATTCTTCTGGTCACTGTAGCAATTTATACATAAAATTTACTTCAAAGTGATGTGTATATATATAGCTTCTGTTATATTTTTAATTAAGAGATCAATTATTTCGGATTAATATTTTCATAACACATATAGATGTTAACCTCTAATTAAGGAGGCCCTAGCCGTTTGTTCAATAGGAAAAAGTATAATTTGTGCCTTGCCAACTTCCGTCAATAATGTTGATTCTTTGTTGTATTTTTTTTTCTGACAGGTTAAAGCTTTTGAAACTCTAAAGGAACAAGTACTATTCCTCAAGGAGTACAGCAATTTGTAAATTACTTAATTATTTGTGTATATGTTTATGGAGAAAGATCTGCTATAAACTGCACTCTATATGCAGTGAATGTATAATTATTTATGTATATGTTTATGGAGAAAGATCTGCTATAAACTGCAGTCTATATGCAGTGACTGTACTATGTGCTCTCTTAATTGAGAGCTAGCACCTCTGATTAAATGAATGTATTTATATTAATATTTAATAAAGAATTATGCAACAAATATCTTTTGGATTCCCTTTTCTGAAATGCAAGTTCCTAACACAGCTAGCAAGCTAGAGCAACTACTTTTGATAATCCCTCTCACCACAAAAAAAAAATAAAAAAAAGAAGTTGGAAACCCAAGATCATGTCCAACCTCTAGTAAATGTTTTTAATGGTGCGTCTATGTGCCAAAACTGTTATATTTTCCCCAGTGAACCTTTGAAATAACATATATTGTAAAACTACTATTTTTCTATTCAATTTCATAGTGCAGCTAGATCTCCTCTATTCTGATAAAGTGTGCCTGATAAGTATCTAATCATTTAATTGTACTTGTAAAAAAAAATTAGATAACGAGTCATAATCATAAGATAATATTACGTAATTAACATCCTCGTTAAGATAAATGAATTATACTAACATTAAATATTGCTACACAATGGGCTAAATATTATCATTTGGGTGTTATGGGGCCCCAGAGATATTGGGCCTTTGGGCCTATGAGTGATTGATTCGAAAAAAGGGAAAATAGAAACGAAAAACAAGAGGAACATGTTCGCAAAAGTACAATTTGTGAAACACTCCTTCCTGTCCACGTGTCCAACAAAAGCCTAACCACGTGTACATGTTCGCTAAAGTACACTTTGTGAAACACTCCTTCCTGTCCACGTGTCCAACAAAAGCCTAGCCATCCTAGAGTTTTAAAAGGCTTAAAAGGGACCAAATAATACCAAGGAAAGAAGAAAAATGGCTTCGGAGGTTTCAAACATGGCAGTAATTCTACAGGTTGCGTTTCTCTCCTTGGTTGTGGACATTGGACACGTGTCATCTGATGGTTCCTGGCAAACTACGAACTGGGAAGGCCACGCCATCACAAAGTGCGTCTCCTCTTTGCAGTATTACTGCCATGTTTGAAACCTGTAGAATTTCCACTTAAATTTTCATGTCTCTTAAGGGACCTGTTAGAGAAGAAATTGCTATTGTATCGAATTGGATGGCAGTATACAAATCCAAATCAGTTGAAAAATTTTTGATCAGATCACACACCCACTTATGTTCAATCTTTAATTATTAAATTCTCACCTATTAGCTGTAATATTGATAAAATTGGTCTCCCATATTTGTGTGACACTGCATCAAGTAAAAGTAATGTGCATCTTTTCTTCTTGAATGTATTTTATTTGGATTTCGTATTTTCTTATTTTGCTAGTACTTTCTTAATTTAGTTTTATTTGTGGTTATCATATATGTAATAGCTACTGTCTTTGTAAATTAAGTTTTTTGAGACGAAAACACAAACATTCACATTGTTATTTGCTCTTTTATTATGCTTGATTTTTAACAATACCATTGATGAATGAGAGTCCATATCCTCTGAGGTAACATAATATTTTTGTTTAGATCCAGACCGACCGATCAGAATCCGGTTCAATCTAGCCCGATGTGGAATGCACATTACTTTGATCAAACGATCCGGATCTAAACAGAAATAGTTTGTTACCTTATAGGTGATATGAATTAATTTGATGAATGAGGCCAGTTAGTATGGATTGAAATCTCCACACACCCACATCTGTATTTTGTGTTCTCTTTAGCCACAATTTTGACGAAGTGACCAAAATTCTCAATTTTTTTTAATAAAATATTTCAAGATATTAACAGTGAGAAACACGGATTATTACAAATTGTCTTAGGTCATTGGCCTCAGTACAATTTCTCCTTTTGTCAATTTTTAAATTGCTTAGAAACTAAATAGGAACAGTTTCAGATCAAAGAATTTGAAATGGCTAGCTCCTGGTTCTGTGTAGGCGAGTGATTTTTTCTTTTTAATTGGAACATTATGGAACCATAATTGCAATACGTGGAATTGTAGTACTTATTTAATTACTATGGTAATGTGATAGGGGGCTAGCTCCAATGCATGGAAGGTCTGAAATGACTGTGAGAAAAGCCACAAAATCACATATCGCAATGGCTCAAGCTGCATCAGGTATGAATTAATCCTAAATCTGTTTTTGCTCCGTATTTTATTTTCTTAACACAAAAATAAAAATAAACATGAGTTAGAAGGACCCCTCAATGTACTTACTGTGCTCAGCCTAATCTTTATATTTACGATTTGACAAGGTCGTTTGATTTCCATGACCATTTACCAGGGCCATTTTAAAGTTCGAAAAATACACAAGGTAAATTGGTAATCCGATAAAAGGCCAACTAACCTTCTGTTGTTAGATACATGTCAGTAAACTTACTATACGTGTTAAAGCATATTGGTATCAATATGTTAAATGTAGGAATAGCAAATATTTGGTGCATTGAAAGCTTTGGTAATTTATATGTGTGTTCAACTTTTTTATTCTTTTTATTATGAGTCTGTATGTTTGTGTGTATCGATTGAGTTATTGGTTGGGAGGGGAAACACATTTTTGACGTTTTATCCTAAATAAATATAACGAAAAGAGAGCCATTTTAAAGATCTCTGAATCTATTATAGAAAGAGAATTAAGTCCAGAAAATATGAGAAGATAGTGTCCAGTGTCCTGTTAAAGCTTGGTTTCCTGTTAACTCAAAACATGTATGAAATTTTGCAAACTGAGGTGCAGAAGGTATATGGGCCTAATTGGGCTGAGATGAATGTGTTAATATTGAACCTGCACAATAGGTATATCTTATTCAATATTAATTATATTGTCCACAGATGTAAACATGTAATAACAAATGAAGCAGGAGAAGATGAAAACAAGGGGAGAACATCAAACGGCGGTGCTTTTGACGAAGCAAACACGACCTATGAAAATGCAAAGGAAAGAGTCGGTGAAGCGTATAAAACTGCCAAGGAATCCATGACAGAAAGTGCAAAGAGAGAGTACGAGGATGCCAAGGAGAAGGCCTCGAAAGCCGCAGGGGATCTCGGTGGTAAGATGAGGGCGGGAGAAGAAGAATTGTGAGAGATTTTGTCGAAAAATATATCATGGTAGGTGGTTTGTTTTAGGAAACTTAATTTCAGTAGCATAGCTAGTTTATGCGCTCATATTTTAAAATAAATAATCTAATATTTCCTGTTTACAAGAACTCACAAGACAATATGACCATAAATTTTGATATGGTCCCAAACGGATTGGTATACCCTTCATTTTTTTTAAAGAGAAGTAGCTAGGGCTCACTCTTCCAAATCAGGTCATATGATTGAAAACAAACCGACAAGATTCACACTAGAGCTTTATGAATCCTAAGTCAGATAGATACGGTTCGTTTGTTTTAAATCTTAAGATTGTAGGAATAGTGTAATCTTATTTTTTTTTTCTTTAGGGAAATAATTAAAAAAATACTGTTCCAGTCACAAACTATGCATGAATGCATCCTCTTGAGTCCCCCTTGAAATGCAAAAGGAAAAACTAATATTTTGTATGTATAATTCATTCATTATAAATAAAAAAAATTATATGCATGGTAACTCATATGAAATATTTTTCAATGCAACAACAAAGATGTTTGATTTGTAATTTGTTTTAACTTATGTTCCATCTTATTAACAAATTTTGGATCCTCTATACAATTTTTTTGCTCTGTCCTGCGGAGATTAGCTGTGTCCCGACGTGATACGAAACAAAAGACATGAGGCCTACAAGTTACAAACATTTTTTTAAACCAGATGTATCGGTGAGCTTTTTACTAAAATCTTACTCTATTAGATGTCTTCCTCCTTTTTTATAGTACTTGAATATAAATTTTAATCAAATAACTTTAAACCGTACCTTGCTTTATTATTAATATTCTTTTATGTTTCTGAATAGTACTTTTTGAGTTATTATTTATGTCATTAATGGTTACGCTTTATGCTTGTCTAGTCATATCTTAGTTTATTCGCCTGCCTCTGATACTGATTCGAAGCTACCACCACCCAGACAATTTATTACTCAGTTCAATATTCCGAATTTTTTAAATATACCACTGTAGAAAAAACAAAAAAAAACCAAAAGACTACTGAAATTGGAAAATTCGAAAAATACCAGGGCCGCAATGACAAATGACGGTCCTATTCTTGAGGGCCCGCCATTTATCGTTGCGGCCCCTAAAAAAAAAAACTCAGCATATTACAATGAATTTTTTGGTTTTTGAGAGACCGCAACGACAAATGGCAGCCCCCAAGAATAGGGCCGTCATTTGTCATTGCGGTCATGGTATTTTTCGAATTCTTCAAATTTGTGGTTTTTTTTTTTGTGAGAATAATATTAATAAAAATTTCGGTTCAATATTAGAAAAAAATATATTTTTTTAGCATGAAATAAGAATAAGGTCTTCTAACTCGTCATGACTTGAGATTTCTTTGCATAATGGAAAATATTAAGTATATTAACAGGTTAGATGTGGTTTTATTTTAAAAATATAAATTAATTAACACAGTTAGTGATCCCAGATTATTAGGCCGGGCATTAAGTGGGTATGACAAAAAAAATTAGTACTCGTCAAACAATAACTAACAGAAAATTGTGAAACAATAACTAGCAGAAAATAATAAAAAAATGAAATTGTAAATTGAATTGTGGTTATACTATTACCAACAATAACTAACAGAAAAGCAAAAGAGATATGTAAAGTTAAGGTTAATACTTCACGTGTTTACAGAGTTTCAATGTAAATTTTAAGCTGAATTAATGACTAAATTAAATTCCGAAATATTTAACCTTTAATAAATAATAAACTGATTTTAGTCTTTCCTCATATTCAATAAACATCTAGTTAGGTGAATTACTGAATTGTACGAAATATGCCGACTTTTATGGAGCACAAGTTGGAGACCAATATCATTAGTTTATGGTTCTAAAAGTTACTTTTTTAAATTCCTGGAATTCTTTTTAACTTGAAATGTTTTCTTGATATTTTGTTGTGTTTAAAATATTTAGATATTAGATAGCTTAAGAAATATCATTAAAAAATATCTAGCTCAATTTCCACCAAAACAAAAATATATCTAGCTCAAAAATCCATCTAATATTCTAGAAAATTCACCACGCCTTCATTTCATTACCACATATAAAAGAAGTGTCATGCTTCATTTTGGGGCCAAAACTTCAAGTAAGAAGGCAACGAGAAGTATTGTAATCCTCTTGAAGTGTGTAGAGAGAGTGTACGTATAAAGGTGATTCTTTCATAAAAAGATAAGTTATATAGTTTGAGTGGGTTATAATTTTGAGTGTTGTTAATAGTGTTGATAATAAAAATGTGTTTGTATTATATAATAGTGTTGATAATATAAATATCTTATTATAATCAGTCCGATCCGTTGTGTCAAACTCGATAGAATATATTGCATATAATTATGTTTCTCGTTGAAAACAGCAGATATAATTAATAAATGAGTAGGTTCAACACTGTTAATGCACGGTCATTCTTCAAATTCTATGCATTATAGATTAGTTTAAGTCGTCACTAAGTGATCCTATCAATTATTTCACATCAATAATTTTCAATAGAAAAATAATGCACTAATGACTCTTGACTCTCTGCATTGGCGTATAAGAACCATGCTCTCTAGATTTTCCACTTTGAATATTAAATTTGAAAAGCTGTCCAACACATCTTTAATACTAGAGTAGCTAGGTTTATAGGTTAGATTTTAGGGTTTCAAGTTCCAACTCCTCTAGTACCGTGGAATCTTTTTTTTTTTTTTTTGAGGAAAAGGCCCGTAGGCATTGCATGAAACGTAAAGCATAGTTTGTTACATCTAATGAAAAGCAAATAAACAAAGGAAACCTAAAATATTACAATTAGTGTTTGCTTAAATTTCAAATGAAAAACCCTAATTGAAGCAACACTGCATTATCTGGCACTCAAACTCAGCAGTGCCCTACAATCCTTGATCATCCGTTTTCAAAGAGGAAAAACTCCCTGCTTATTTGCTAATCAATTCGTGGACCGTTTCATCCTGCATGTAGCCTGAGGTGTTACTGGTAAGATGGTTCCTTCTTGCCCAGTTTGCTAGGAGATGTGGCCCCTTGAGCGCTTCCCTTCTGGCATATCTCACTGTGACCCGATCACCCATGTTTAGCATCCAATTGACACATTCAGCTACTGTTTCAGTTGCATTCCATGATGGTAGGTCCTCAGGGGCGGACCCAGAGTATTGCAAGGGGGACAGCGGCCCCTCCCTGGATTTTGAGTTTTAGTGGAGATTTATCGGTTCCGATTGATTTTGCTTCCCCCTAGAATTTTTTTTGCCCCCCTCTAGACGTTTAATTTGTAATTCGAGTTAAATTTAGAGTTAAAATTAAAATAAATCTGTTAAATTTTTATTGGTAATTAGAATTATAAGTCAGAGCATCAAAAATTACAAGTCAAAGCATTGAAAAGTATAAGTTAAAGCATTATTTTTCTGTCAAGTACCCAATTGATTAATGAATTCAAACCCGATTAGATATTTAAATCCGATTTGATATTTTTTTGTACCCCTATAGGTCCTCAGTTGTGTTGGTATTGATTGCAGCCACCAATGATTTGCAATCGGAGTAAATGTGAATTCAGTATACCCTGGAACACTTCCATGCATTGCAATAGTGCCAAAACTTCAGCATGGAAGGGATCTTCCACCTTCATGAAACCAAAACTTGCCCTTTGAATTTCACATGTTCGCTGGTAAAGCACCCACCCCGATCCCGCATCCTTCCTACAGTCCCATGATGCATCAATCAGAAAAACACCAGTTCAGGGAGGAATGCTGATTACCTGATGTGTGTTGTGTGAAGGCCGAGCAGTGTTGCCTGAGTGACTTGAACACGTTGGGGGATCCATCTGCTTGGCTTGTGCGATAATGGAGAATGGATTCGGGATTTTTGCTTGAAATATGACTTCGTTACGAGCTTTCCAATACACCAAATAAGATTGAATAGTTTGACAATTTATGTCTCATCCATACAATCTGTGAGATGTAATAGTGTTTTGGTAAAATCTAGGGGCAATTCTGTCACTCTGAGCGGCGGATCCGATATACACCAGGTTACACGAGATAAAGAGTAGAAAAACAAAATGTGGTTGAGGAATTCATTTTCTTGTCCACATCTTGAATATTTAGGGTAAATGGGTTGAATTCTTTTGTGTAACTCTACTAGTGTTGCAACTCCACCGTGTACTGCCTTCCATAAAAAAGCTTAACTCTCAGGATTAACCCTTTCCAGCCCCAGTTTTTTTCCATGCTTCTATCTTTTCAGGTTCATAAACTGTGTTGTTGCGTTGTTGTGTTAGCTTTAAGTATCCTTCCTTGGTAGAATATCGACCCCTTGTGCTATTCAGCCATATTAGCTTACCTCGAATCAGTGTTTGTGCTCGAGGTTTGTTGGTCGCTGCCTCAATATTTTGCAGTGCTCGAGTACCGAATAACTCTGTGTTTTGCTCTGTTTTCCATATTCCACTGTCATGGTCAAAAAGGTCGGCCACTTTCAAATCCCTCTGTTTATTTGAACGGATGTGTTGTGTACTCCAGCCTTCGAACTATTGCTAGTTTAGCGCACCGATCAATTAAAAAAAAAATATGTTGAAAAGATTTTTTATTCGAACAGATTTTTTATTCGAAGAGGTGATAAGTTCTTCTCTTCTATACATAGATTATGAATAACTTGTGAGTTGTTTTCATTTTGATAAATATGTATTTGTAATGTCATCAATAAAAAAAAATATGTTGAAAAAAAACTAATCTTGTGGCTTGTAATTGTTTTATGTTTCTTTTTACACAAATAGCGACAGATACGAAAGCATCACATTAAAATAAAGTGTAATTACTTATAAACGAAAACTTTAACTATTTGAGTACTTCAAAATATTAAAAAATGAGCTTTGAGCTACGAAATTCACTTTCTGTTACCATATGCTATACATAAATTAAACAAAAAGCAGAAGTTTGTTAAATAAGTTTTACATATATAACATATGACATAATCTTCTATGTTACTAACATTTTTTTATTAATTTAGGTAAACGTATCCTAAATGAAATATCATCATTTCATGTCGGTGCTTAATCATCAATTATTCTACATGTTGGTGCTTAATCATCAATTGTTAAAAGAAGAAGAAAACTCCTCTAATAAATTTGATCAATTTTATCTGGAACAATTTTAGATGGATGGATAGGAGACGATGATCCCAATCGAGATATTTATGTCACCGGAAAAGGGATAATGTTATTATATGGGTGGTGCTCTATCTATTGCGAGCAGTTTTGGTACTTGAATATTTCTTTAATCAATATTTTAATTGGATTATACTTCGTTCTTTTATTTACAATTATAGGAGATCATACCTCCTTTTAATTGGATTATACTAGTTAGATGAATGCCTGAACTTTGACCTCAGTCATATAATTAATTATAATTTCAATAATGTGATTTTGTCTCAAATGAAAGGATCTCTCTTGTGCATTGTGTTTTAAAACTATGTTGTATGAAGCACATACATAAGAGCATATTTAGTAACGTATTTTATTTTATTTTAAACTTCGTGTTAGACATATAAAATTGATAATATGATACATATCGTTATTTAATAAATTTAAAATTTTATAGTAATATTTTATTTTTAACCAAAGTTTTCAAGAGAATTAATTTTATTCTTGTAACCCTTAAATTTTTTCCAAAATATACATTCACAGACATTGTCTGGATACCGAATGCGGGTTTGATGTTGTATTTATTAATATTGTATTTGTGCATGTTCTTCAAAACAAAATAAATCCTATAACAGAGGTCATTGAAATTCCACCTGTTCTAAAGTACCAGCTTTTGATATAGTGACAAAGGACAACACTCTTTGTGCGTGTAGTCGTGAAATCAAAATCCGAATGTGATGTCCTTTATAGACATTAACTAAAAATTATAAAGTTAGAATCTAAACCTCTATTTTTTTGTCTAATCCCAATCCTACGAGAAGGAAAGAAAAGAGAAAGGTAAGCATGTGATCTGTTTATCATTGAGAAACAGAACTTCAAAAATGTCTATTTTAGGGTACAAATATTTCCAACATGAATTTCTACCAAGTGTGCTAATCCTTTTACCCAAAAAGATTGAACAAAATATAACCTAAAACCTCCCTAACTTTTATATATATCATTATGCACTGCATGTTGCCATCAAGTTATATACAGAACAACAAAATGGAAATGAATCACTACATTGGGATAAGAAAAAGGTTGAGAGAAATGAAACACTCTTTATTGACTTGTTGCACTCATCAAGTAATCAGGCATTATATATTTTTTTTCAAAATGCATATCCGGGAATAAGATTGTCAGTTATAAAATGATAAGATAATCCATTTTACTAGTACAAATTTTAAGATGTTGTTTGTCCATACAATCAATCTATTTAAGCTCAATGAGTGGAGAGCAGGTTGGGTCCGATGCCCATTGGATCCAAACTGAGTTCCCGTCCGATCTGCTTCAAGATTCATGCACGCAAATTTTGAAACAGACTGAAAGTTGCGGGCGCGGATCTTGAAGCAGATCGGACAGACATCGAGCCCATCGAACTCAGTTTGGGTCCGATGGGCATCGGACCCAAATTGACCTACAATGAGTGGTGAGCTAAGGGATATCTCTTTGATTGTAATAGAAAAAAAAACGAGTGAATATGTTCCATTGAAACTCATCTATCTTACGAATTTACGAATGACGCGTCTACATGCAAACGAGTGGTGAGCTAAGGGATATCTCTTTGATTGTAATAGAAAAAAAAAAAAAAAAAAATATGCTTGATGAGTGGTAATTTTTTTTTCCGTGAGAGTTCTCCACCCAAAAAATAATGTGCCTTGTCTTACGTGTTTGTGTTTGTGTTTATCATGCTTGTCTTGTGCTGTCCCAGCAACTGATATCAGTGCCTTGTGCTGTCCAGCAACTGATATCAGTAACTTCTGCTGCCCTTGCATCTGGTATCTGAACTTCCGCTATTGCGTGCCCTAACACAGAAAACATGCTCAGAGTCTCCATTATTGAGGCTAAATATTTAGGCTAAAAATAAAATAGACTGGATTGTTATCATATAAGATGGATATTCTCGTATCTTGGTTCTATACGTCATGCCCATTACCACCAGTGAAACATGGTAGTAGTCTGATCTCTCTCAATCTCTCTTTTTGAAAAACCTCAAAAGCAGTTGCCATGTGCTCTCTCTCTCTCTCTCTCTCTCTCTAAACTTGGCAGAGGCTGGCCCAGTGCTCTCTCCCTCTCTCATTAATTGTGAGTTTTTGCAACAAGTACTTTCTTAACCTAGTAACTCTTAAAGCTTGCATCCAAAATATAAAAAGGAGCTTTTTTTTTTTTTTGAAAAATTCTGGCAGTAGCCGTCAGATAAAAAGGAGCTTTGTTGATGTCAATTTGTTGCACCCAACCAAATTTACAGCAGCAAGTAAAACCTTAAGATAAAGTAAATTAAGAAAGAATTGTTGGTGTCAAAGAAAAGATGTGTGTCAGAGAAGGGAAAAACAAAAAAGAAATTTGATAGCATATGTGAGAAAATATTCTATTTTAAAGATATAAAACTAAAATTTGATTATTATATAAGCTTTTCAATCTGAATCAGAGTATGCTATTTCTTTGCATACATAATATTTAAGGTAGCTAAACACATAAACTTGAAATTTAATCAAATTAAGAATTCTTAATTTCTACATAAACAGAGAATCAAAATAAATTCAAGATTCACAGAGGACATTATACATATAAAAGAACTAGACTATCAACTGGTAGGGGTGAGTAAATTGCTTATAACTCGTGACTCACTCATAACTCACTCGCTAAAAGCTCATTAACAACTCGCTCATTATCAACTCACTATAACTCGCTCATTAACTTAATAAGCCGAGCATGAGCATACCCCAACTCGCTCATAACTCGCTCATTAAGAACTAAGTTACATAAATCCTACCACATTTAATCCCTTGAATCAAATTTGCTTAATAACTGTTTGATTTTGTTAAATTTGCTTATGAACAATTTTTTATTAAATTATGTATTGTTTAATTAGGTTAGATTATTACAATTTGTTAAATTCAAAATTAGTTTTTGAATGATGTATCTTAAATAAAAAAGCTCAAAACAAAATTCAAATTACTTACAAGCTTAATTTCTTAACGAGTCACTTAATGAGCACGAACATACCCAACTCGCTCATTATCAACTCACTATAACTCGCTCATTAAACTAATGAGCTGAGCATGAACATACCCCAACTCACTCAAACTCGCTCATTAATCACCCCTACCAGCAAGGAGATGCAAAATTAGTTTTGTGAGACATGGAGATTTTCAGTTAACGATTGAACAAAAAAGCCTAAGCTATACCTCATGTCTCATAACAAGCTCAACTTTCCCTTGTATGTTTACACTAATAAATGAACTTCCATTTCTATCCAAGGGGTCACTTTGTTTAATTGTTTGTCTCAAGTTCATATTTATCAAGAGATTAGTTTTTTGGCATATACTAAGCCATAAAATTCCAGCTTCTAATCCCATTATTTTCTTCAAATATGATCTGTGATTGTTGACAAATACAATATGGTACTGATGTCAAACAGACTTCGACACAAATCAGCACATAATATATCTTGTTTGGCTTTCTTAGTTGAAAAGATCCAATTACTTGACAAACTGCAAAATAGATGGGAATTAATTTCATAAAGACAGTGGTTCAACTGAAATGTTGTGAAAGAAAATTCAGAAACTCAAACATGATCATACTTTTGTGATCTCCAGTAAAATTAACCATAATAACTATGAAATGATAGTTACGCCTAATTAAGGTTAGGAGAAAACAAAAAACAGAATGCACATATTAATGTACCCCAATAATACCAACAAAATATAAGCAAAATATATATCACATGCACAATGACAAGCATTATTATGCTACTAGTCTGGTGTCATTTATGTGAACATATCAAAAGGGGAACTCAAGAACCTAAACAGGTAAACTATGTAAGATCTCAACTAAATCAAACGGGACAGACTTGTAAACCTAATAATGTGAACTATGTAAAAGGTCTCAATTCATCCTACACTTGAATTACAACTTGGGGGGCTTGGTCATGATATTACCATCACCACCAAAAAGTTCGGTGGATGGAGGGCCAAATGATAGGTAAACATAATTATAGAGAGCATCATGATTTAAACAGAAAAAGATGTCAAGTATGGTTCTTAACAACTATAAATGAGGAAACAGGTTAAATCCCAAAGGAAGCCAGGTTGTAAATTTGACAAAAGATGCAGGCATGGTTTGACTTATTGCCCAAAAAGTAAATGATTTGAAAGAGAAGTTCAACACATAAGAGAACCACATAATACACCCGAAAAATGACAAATCGTATTTCAGTAAATATAGACCAAATTAGTTGAAGGCAAAGTAATAGAATAAGAGAGAGAATAAACCATATTATTACCGCAAACTTTTCTCAAGGATACCAAAATCCACAAAAACACTCCTTTCTTTCTCTAGCCATGGTCCCCTATTTTGGCATGATCTCTTTGTCTCCCCTCCAACATCCTTCACCACAAAACTTTGACAAAATTGCAAAAGGGCAATTAATGAAGCAACATAGATTTATGTTGGTAGTGTGTGATTGTCTGGAGAGCACCATATCATTATATCATGGACCTTATTCTCTTTCCTGATCCATTACACCTAAAATATCTCTTATCCAATGAACCAAAAATTTATTTCAGATGACTTCTTAATTAGATCAAAAAATAGAAACAAAACCTGTAACATAATATGATATAAAGTAGTTTGTCTTTAAGACTATAATTTCACTTCCCCTTTTAGTCATGTCCAAAGAACCTTATTTGCGCGAAAGAAGAACTACTTGCTTTTTGCATTTTTAATCTCTAATATACTAGTATTTTGTCCAATTAAAGAAAAAGTTAATGAACAAGAATGAATTTTTATGATTATAGTTGCTTTCCAAACTGGATTTCCTATTACAGAAGTATCAAGAACTGCATTATTGTGAGAACTATATATTTAGAAGTGTAATTTAAAAAAGGGAAACAGTGCTAGAAGCTAGGAGAAGAAAATATAATACTAGAAAATATATGATTGAGTATGAAAATCTGTATTTTCTTTCCGATTTGTCTTATAATTGCATGTTGCTCAATGAATTATAATATGAACTAACACATTTTTCATAGTAGGTTATTACAACATAAATTACAGAAGATATTTCACAAGAAGATAAGCAAATTAGAAAGAATTAAGTTTTCCATTTTTTTTTTTTGGGTTGTTTTCTGAGAGGAAGAAAACAAATCAAACACTATCTGAACTAACTACATAATTGGGTTACTTTTCCTCTCTTTCTCTTTCTATTTCTGGGAAGAAAGCTTTAAAAATTAACATGGCAGTAATCAGAAGAAAGTAACCATGTCTCCTTTCCCTACGACCCAAGGCAAAAAAAAAAAAAAGATCTCACAAAAATTAAAATAAAACCAAATATAAGAAAAGAAAGAGAAACCCACTGATTTTGCCTCACTTTCTTACTGCACTTGCTGGTTTTGGGATTGCTGTAAGTGCACCTCCTGTTGCGCCTGTGATTGCTGCAACTGCTCCTGCTTCTTCCCACTTTGTTTATTATTATGCATCCACACTTTTAACACTTGCCTTCTCACACCCACCTCGCTGCAAAACTGTTCGACTAAATGCTCGTCTTGTTTTTGGATCCTCCACGCAACTCTCTCAGCAAAACAGAGCATCTTCTCCTTCTGCTCAGGCGTGAACTTGGTTCTGTACCGTTTCTTCGATGATGTCGGTGTCGGTACAGCAGACCCCGTACCGATTCTCTCCTCACTGGAGGATTCTGTTGTGGTACCACCACTGAGGCCACTTTGGTACTGTCTACCTTGGTATGGAAACGGGTGGTGGGTAGGCGGTAGAAGGACAGGTACCGATACATGGCTTGTGCCGGAGATCCGATTGGTACCAACACAGTCTTTTCTGTGGAAGCTGCGGTGGCATGAACAGGCAGCGCATCTTAACGGGTTATCGGGGTCGGGCATGAACTCCCCACAACCGTCAAGCACATGTCCACCTAGTGAAGCCGCATGGTTTTTCAGGCACTCATGGTAAGTCGCCGTGCCGTTGCTAGTAGTATCAGGTGTATTAGGGTTTGGTTGGAATTTGGTGGCGGTTTGAGGAGGTGGGTCAATTTGATGGCCATTTCTCAAGCTAGTACCGGTGGTGGTGGTAGCACCTGTAATGGGTCTTGGGGAAGAGAAGGTGGAGACTCGAATCGAAGAATGATTGGTGTTAGAATTGTAGTTGTAATTGAGAGGAGAAGAGATATGGGGTATCTCTTTGTCTTGGTTTCTGAATTCCATGAGATAATTTTTAGGTGCTCTACTGGGTCAAAACTTGTAAAAGCGTGCCAGTGGGGGGATTCAGCGAATTGAGGTGTAATTGCACCAAAAGGAGAGAGAGAGGGATACACCAAAAGGAGATAGAGAGAGGGACAAGACGAAGACGTGCAGCAAAAAAGGAGGCAGTAGCAACAGGAGGGAGGGGACGGATGGAATGCTTTAGCTGAACAGTTGTAGGCTGCAGAGAGAGAGAGAGAATGTGAGAGAGAGAGGAGGGGGGTTGGTGAATGAATAATTGGGGATTTGGTTTCCTTCCCTACCACTACTACCAGGTACCAGCACAGCTTCTCTAATGACGACTGACAAGTAGTGGCAGTCTGGCAGAGGAAATTTAGAGACGACAGCTAACTTCTGAGTGGGTAAGTTTAAGTTAAGAGTGAGGCTACGGTGCTATGCATAGCATCAATTGGATCCGTGCTACAGTTTAAAATTTGATTTTTTAAAATTTTAACAGTCGATTCGAACCGTTCAACATAATTATAAAATAAATATGTACTTGCAAACCAAATTTTACATTTATTCGAATTTTTTTACTATTTTTTCGAAAATCACTTGATCTGAACATTCTGGACCATCCAAAAACAGTCTATCTAAAAAAATAGTAAAAAAATTCGAAAAAATGTAAACTTTAGTTTGCAAGTACATATTCATTTTATAATCATGTTGAATGGTTCAGATCGATCGTTAGAATTTTAAAAAATCAAATTGTGAGCCGTAGCACGGACCCAATCCGTGCTATGCATAGCACCGTAGCCTCACTCTTAAGTTAAACAACAATTTGTATTTATGGGTTACAAAATAAAAATAACTAGAATGATATCTTTGTTTTGTATTATTAGAATAGTTAAATTCTACTTTTTGTAGATTATTATTAATAAAAAAAATAGACTATTCTAGCTCTTCAAGCCAAAGCAAAAATAATAATAGGTTATTTTGTAAAAATAGATTATTATTAATTACCGCTAGCAACGCTAGGGGTAACTGTTCTAAAAAAATATGATCCGCCTGAGCTCGGGTAAATATAAAAAGTTTGATAATTTTTTAAAATAGATGAAATATTTACAATTTATATGTACTAGAAGGATTACAGAAGAAAATAGATAGAATATTTTAAATTTAAATATACTAGAAGGGTCACAAAGCATTTTTCATGCCGGATTTTTTGTCGCTGGAAAAAAATAAAAATATTTCTTAGTGTGTTACTAGAACAAAATGTTTGGATCTGAGTTATTAATCCCGGTTCAAATTTCGGATCCGGATCAATAAAAATATTTCATAGTCATTCTAGTACATTTAAATTCTAAGATAATCCATCTATTTTTTTAAGAATTATTTTATTTCTTCAGTATATTTAAATATAAAATGACTTCATAAGAAATAGATGGAGTTATTTAGAATTTGAATTTACTAGAATGACCACAAAACATTTTTATTGACCCGTATATAAAGTTTAAACCGAGATCAGTAACTCAAAACCAAATATTTTATATTTTTTTCCAGCAACACACTAAGAAATATTTTTATTTTATTTCCAGTCACTAAAAATTCGATTTGAAAAATATTTCGTGGTCCTTCAAGTATATTTAAATTCTAAGATATTTTTTTAATTTTCTTTCGTGGTCCTTCTAGTACATCTAAATTGTAAACCGAACTCATCGGTCAGTTTTTTTTAGAACGTTAACATGTTCTACCGTTAGCTATAGCAGTAGGGTGCAAAATCAAAATTTCAGAAATTTAAGGGCATGTTTGGAATTTTGTTTTTACATAAGGATATAATAAAAATTTCGTCTGTAATTATTAGGATTATTTTTCAGATTTTACTCCGAAAGAAAATATTTGTTAAACAATATCTTAATTTTTCAAGAAGGCAAATTATTTAGAAAATTTCATATTAAGTAAATAAGCATGGGTGAAGTCAAAACTTTTAAGTTATGACTTACGAGTGTCAAACACATTGAAAATCAATTATATAAAACTTTAATGTGATTATGTAGTCAATTTTACGATAGTTATAGCATTTAATCTGAACTATATAGTATACGAACATAATTTTTGAAAAATGAATGAAGATCAATTTTCTCTTACTTAATTCGCCATAGTTTATAAGTGTATTTAAAATACTAAAAATATGTTAATTGAAAAGTAAGATAAACAGTTGCGCAGGAATATAAAGAGCCTAGGAAAGATTACTTGCATGGTAAACATATCAAATACGGTAAATCTCGCTGGAGGTTACTAAATTTTATCATTTGTCACGAATTAGTCACTCAAGTTTGATTTGTCTCTTTCTAGTTACTTAACTTTGTCATTTGTTCCAATCAAGTCACTCTATATTTTTCCGTCCAAAATCTTAATGGAATATTCCCATTACGTTCAAAATATTAACGGAATATACTCATTCCGTTCAAAATACTAACGGAATGAGCATATTCCGTCCAAAATACTAACAGAATGAGCATATTCCATTAACATTTTGGACCGAAAAGTATAGAGTTGCTTGATTGGGACAAATGACAAAGTTGAGTGACTAAAAAGGGACGAATCAAACTTGAATAACCAATTCGTGACAAATAACAAAATTTAGTGACCTCCGGCGAAATTTACCCTATCAAATCCAATATATTTATAAACATAGAAATTGTCTAATTAAATAAGCAAAAGACAAGTAATATAAAGAGCCCAGGAAATAGATGACTTACCATTAATCAAATTCGAAAACTTAATTATGTCTATGTATTTAAAATTACTGATATTATTTTCGATCTTTGTTTTGAAAATAAATTATGTAATAGAAAATGCATGTCAAAATTTTAAATTGAAACATATGCTATGAAATACAATAAAATATCAAAATGTACATGAATTTCGACAGATGATCACCAACAATATTGTAACTAATTTCATATGTTGAATCAAGTATACTCTACATATTGATAAAGAATTGTTAATATAAGAATAATTTATTTTTAGTTATATATTTTAATTTAACAATGAATATTCACGAGAGATTTAAAAATTAAAAATATTTTAGTGATTTGACTTATTTCAAAAACCTTGAAATTCAATTATCATTATAAGTTTATTTTGGACTGATCATTGATCAATTGAATTTCTATACATGGTCTTATCTAAACGGACGGATTGGATTCTAAATAAATAAAAAAAATCCTCTCGATCATATTTATCAATTTGTAAGACTTGTAAGCCATTGAGACTTCACCACCGTGAGTAAAGATTTTAACAAAGCGGTTTTGACTCAGCGCGTGAACTTTAGAATCAAAACAACAATGCATGTAAAAAGTGAAAATGGAGCGGAAAATATCTGATGTGAATTCAATTCGTATTCGAAGTATTCGAAAATTAGATATGATCTTGTATTTGAATATTCGTACGGATATAGATACAGAGATAGTTTTAAATATTAATTATTTGTATTCAAATAGTAGATATATATTTTATAGTTTCATATATTTTATGAAAAAATATGTTATTCATCATTATAATTAGATAAATATTATAAATTTTAATATTTTTAATAATATTTATATATATTTTAATAAATATTCAACCCGATCCGTATCGTATTCGTATCTGTCTGATATTCGATCCATATTAGTATTCGCGATACTGATATAGTTTTACCACTATCTGAGATTCCGATCCTTTTTCACTCCTAGTGCATATAGTTCGTAAGCTTTGTGTCGTATGAGCATATTTTTTTCATTTTACTTCTATTATTTGTACGCTGCTGCATGAAGTCAAAGTAGTATTGTTAATATCTTTAACCATGCATAACCTTCTAGGTTTTTAATTAACTACCTCTTAATCAGAAAGGTATCTTTCTTTAATATTTTATTAACACATAAACAATGCCACTTTGGAAATGGCTATTAGCAGTTCCCAAAGCTTACTAAAATCACAGTGATCGGTCCATGTTACAGTAGACACGTTAATTAGCTTAAACACTCAAATTGGGCTTTATAATCATGGCATTATATTTTAATTATCATACAGTTAGACGTGGGTCAAGATGGCCCTCTGTTTAATAAATTCTACCTCTCTACGTACCGTACCAATTTGGTATATGAATGGACCGAGGTGTCACGACACGTGTATGTTTCCTTATTGGAATACAATATTGATCTCCAAGGTCAAAGTATTGTTTATGCTTTGCTAGATGTTTCGGAAACAGTAGACCAAATTAAAAAGTAAAACAAATGGTATATAAGTTTCACGAGAAAAAGTTATATTTGATAAGAGGGAGGTTATCATATAGTTTTAGTACGGTTGGTTATTTAGAGGTGGAGAGTTTGATTTTTTTTTTTCTGTGAAGGTTTTCAAAAAGAGAAAATATTATATTTATTCACTAATAGAATAATTAACTTATTGAAAGAACAATATTTTAAGTGAAAACTAATGCATTTAAATTAGTATTGTAAATAATGGTATGCGCTCGTCGGAGGGACAAGATACCATCAATCGATTAAACGGTATGCGGCTAATTAATTAGAATTTTTCGTTTTCATGAAAGTTACGTACATATATTCATAATTTATTAAAAATAATTAATTTAACTCATCAAACTTATGAAATAAACT
Organism: Carex parvula; assembly: GCA_025461045.1. Classification (NCBI taxonomy): domain Eukaryota; kingdom Viridiplantae; phylum Streptophyta; class Magnoliopsida; order Poales; family Cyperaceae; genus Carex; species Carex parvula. Next base: position 164,158 of record JAJGRW010000341.1, on the reverse strand, counting down.
TATTTTAACTTAATTTCCTTGTTAATTAATAAAGTTTTATGAAATTGTTATTTTGAAAAAGCCCAAATAAGATAAGACAAAGAATGTAATGGATTATTTGGACAAATCAGCCGATTTGACAGACTAAATGGTCCAATAAATGACCGACTAAAAGACCTACAAGTCTTGTAACCACACAAAAAAAACAATTGAACAAACAAAAATAATCGAGAATAATTAGAAATAATCGGCTGATTAGTTTGAAAATCCATAAACACACCTCCACCAAACCTATTTGTAACGGTTTGCCACCGCCACTGACTAAACGGCTGATTAATCAACCACTTAACCCGTTTTTTACAACACTGATTTAAATGGCACTGAACAACATTAAACAAAATGTGTTGTGCGGCTAGTTGAAAAACAAACATTCTTAAATATATTTAAAATTACTTAATATAAAATTCATGATACAAATTAGGAGGAATTTATAAAAAATGATGATAACTAACAAACAAAATAAATAATTTAATGTATCCATCTAGCAATTACTAGCAGTGTTGTTCTTTGAGGGAATATTTTTTTTTATTATATCATTTCCATTCAAATAATCCAATATCTAGACAGCCACACAACATTCTAACGCATGTTCTGAGTTTGGAGAAGTATTTGGCTGGCATTATATTAAATATTACTGACAAATAGTTTATGATGTGTTAGAAAAAGAATATTGTGCATGCAAAATCTCGTGATTTGAGGATTTTGATTCTGATTTTACACAAAAAGAAATAAGAAAACAATCACTGTGATTTGGTCAAACCATCGAAGTAATTAAATTAAATTATATTTTTGAACTGAATTAAATTTAGTGATTGAATAATTTGTCAAATTGTGACAGAAGGAAGTTTAATTGCTGACGTGGACCTCGTTGAGGAAAAATATTGAAGCTGCACATTTCACTAGCGTGTGGATTTTGCATCTATAAAGTTAAAGGGAGAATTTTTGTATGCTCATGTAAATTTTTAAAATCGATATATTTATGAAAATGTCATTATATATAATATTTTCATAATTTCTTTTTAAAAAAAGTGAATCAACCAACCGATTTTTATAAAAGCCCTTCGTAATGCATAAGAGTACCTGAAAGAGGCACCTATATGCAACATGAAATGTACATACTAGTATCCATACAATAACAGCTAAGAACATATTACAAGCAACAAACAATTATCGAGAATGCTACCACAAAATGTCACATAACTACTCAGCACTACATATGCAAACTAACAACAAACATAGCTTATAAAAAGTTACTAATATCCAATAAAAAAACTGAAATAATAAAGGAGATAAGAGTCATAGTAGCACTAGCACATGTACTATAAAAAAACATTAAAAAACAATCAAGTCAGTTCTTAACACACAATATCAAGAGTCAATCATATTCAGACTCTTCTCTTCTAGGTGAGTCATCTTCTCCATATATTAGACAATGGATATTGTATTTTCATAAAAAATTAACATTTTTTATTCTATCTATTTTATTTATTTATTGTTATTATTTTTAAATTTGAATTTACAAAGCTGCCCTTTCATTTTAAACGGAGGAGTGATTTTTCTATCTTATGGTCTTCTTCTCTTGAAAGTTGCTCATCAAACTCAATTGGCTTGTCCTGCCCCCATCTAATGGAAACTGAACATATCACTAAATTGCTCTGCTCCCCTAGCACTCGTTCTTCTATTATTTTTGTCTAATAGGAGGCTTTAGACTTACCAGTACAAAGACTGGCGCATTTGGAAACACAATCAATATACATTTGAATGGAAAGAAGAGGAATAAAAAGATCCAACGAATCATGACCCTCAATGCATGACACTCGTTGCCTTCCAGCTGCTCTTTTGTACTCTTTTGAACTGGAGAACCAGAAAATCTTGATAAAGAGATTAAAAATTAAAATACATAATATGTGATGCGTGAAAATCAATGTTCTAAATAACGCGCTATAGCGTTTTCTATAGTGTTTTCGGATCAAAAAAGCTATGGCGCTATGGCTATATAGCGCCGCTATAGCGCACTATTTCGCATTATAGCGGCACTATATGGCCATAGCACCGTTTTTTCAGCCGTTCCACTATGAAGCGATAAACGCTATTTAAATCTTTAGTGAAAATTGAACTAAAGTTATCCACAATATAACAAAGTAAACTATAACCTATAGACTATAAGTAGACACAGGAGTGACTTAGCTGTTTTTTGAATGGCTTTAGATGTGTCCCTGAATCTTTCTCTCGGTATAACAGAAGGGACATGTTCAGAAACAAATTAATCAAAGCAATAATAAGAAGAAAAGAGTACTGAAATATGAAGGATAATCTAGTTGGAATAATTGCAGTAAACTCAACACCCCTCCCAAAATCGGATTGAGATCTGCTGCGATTCTAATATTGAACACAGTAACTCTGAAATTTCTGCTTTTTCAAATTCAGCCGTCCAACTTTTTAGTGCACGCATCTCTAAACAACTGGTTTTCCGTGCACACATCTCGAAACAATTCAACAGCTTGATTTAGAAAAACAAATATTGCAAGATACTGTTCACATGTGAAGGATCGCAGCAGATTCTCTTCCTCCAGAACCACACACACAAAATAAGGAAGAACCACACACACAAAATAAGAAAACACTAATGCCTCTCAACATGAAGGAATCAGAAATGAAATCGAGCAAATTTTATTTTCTATACATAACCGAAGAAGATAATACCAAGCGGTAGACAAAACTCAAATTCTTTTTGTTCCCGACAAGAATTCAACAGAGAGAGAAGACAACTAGATAGGAAGGGATACTTTCATTTAATCTGAAGGGCATTTCTGTAAATTTTAATTTTAAAAATAATAAAATAATAGATTAAATAAATAAAAGATGTTAAGTTTTACGAAGATATTGGATATTATAATGTATTTTATGAATACATTGGCTATTTTAAAAGTTTACATGGATAAAATTAAATTATTTTTTATAATATAAGCTAACATTTTGTCCGTACAAAATTTTAACTCAAATTTTAACACAGGAAGTTCATAATTTCCACTAGACTAACAAAAATATGTTATTCTATTATTCATATTTAGTATGGAGATCGTCAAAATAACAAAAACATATGCATAATTTATTTAATCTAATGTGCAAATATTAATCACTTAACTAACTAATTAAACAATGCGCATCATATTTCATAAGCAAGGAAATGTGAACAAAGAATCCGAGCTCACTTTGTAGTTTGTACCCACTATGCGTCTATGCACGACACGTGTAACTTATCTCGAATAAATAAATCCAAAAATAATAAAAAATAAATTTGTGGCTAGGGTTGAACCACGTTATTTAAAAACTATCTTTCTAAAGGTACTGTAAATCTGTGGACCATGTCTGACGAGATCCTCTAAAGTCCCTGTATCTCTGATTAAAACAATATAAAATGATGTGCTTAGATTTGGGATTTAATTATTGTGTTAGTTGGTGGTTACATTGCGTGATTAGGACACTTATGATATAATTAAGGGTTTGTCATCTTTCAAGATACCGCCCAATTTTATATTTTTTTAAATATCATACCCGCCCAATTCGTTAAGTATGGTTTATTTGATTAAATATATGTATTTTTAATGATTGATAGGCAAACCTATTAAATGTAGCACTAACAAAAGTATAAAATCAGGCAATTCATATGTGTCTGTTCAAGTTTCAATTATCTCAACCTATTAAATGTATTGACAGTGTTGTTTTGACTTTATACAACACACAAGTCTTATATTTTTAATTTATTTTACTGTACATATGTTGTATGAAGCTAAAATTACAGTATTAATATCTTCTTTCTAGTCTTTGGCTCAGTTCACTGAAAAGTATTTTTCTTTGGTGGATGATCAGTGAATTTGTATTGTAGTAAAGAAGGCATGAATGAGTACAATTAGATCTGAGTCATCTATATTAACTTGGTACGAATCTCAAAACAAATAATCATTAAATTTCAATCACTCGGCTGAGATTTAATGAGAACTAAATTTGAGAGGATACGGGTCCAATGGGAAGGGATCCAAGCTTGTTGTTGTTACTTCCGAAATTTTTATTAATACCAAAATTCAAAAATACCAGGACGGCAGGGTCAATGGGCGGCTCTTTTCTTAGAGGCCGCCATGTGTTACTGTGGCCGTATAGAATGGGGTCGTACATTGGCCCTGCGGCCCCACTTTTTTTTTTAACAAAAATTGTATTATTTTTGTTTGTTTGTTTTGTTTTTTTTATATAGTTTATTTATTATGTTTAATTGTTATTTTGTTTAAGGTTCTGTAAGTTTTATTTATACTTTGACAAAAAAAATTTATTTTTAAGCCATTTTGTACTATTTTTCGTAAATCATAAAAAATAGTACTGCCACATTAAATTAGAAACTCTAATAGTACGATGTAGATATTCATACCATAACATAGGAAGAGTAAGAACTAGGATTCTGATCGATACTGAAACTCATAGGTAAAAAAATGGATTTATGGATGGAATCAAATATGCAGTAGTTACATGAAAAAGCCTTCGGAAAGAATCAATCTTTCATAAAAATATCAAAATGAAGACGATGTATTTGGACCATACGCTCAATTACAAACTTATTGTGAAAATTGTGAAACATCCAATTACAAAAATATGTGCAAAAAAAAATATATATATTTGTCAACATTATGCACTTCATTTACCGCAAAATAAAACCACAGAACAAATCTACAATTTCGTAAAATCAGAAATTAACATTGCGGTTTAATTAATTTGTTTCATGAAACCGTGAATTAAATTCACGGTTTTAGGTTTTTCTGATTATTTGTTTAATTAAATAGAAAATGTTATAATTTATTTATTTTTTGTATTAAAATATTAGAAATAGTTTATATATTTATTTAAAAAGACTGCAACAAATAACCCAGATCAACATTTTTCAGGCCTGATTTTTTACGGCTGTAAGAAAAATTAAAATATTTCTTTGTGTGTTATTAGAAAAAAAATAAAAATATTTTGAATGTGAGTTATTGATTTTAGTTCAAAAGTCACTTCTAGATAAATACATAAAATATAGTGGTCCTTCTAGAATTCCATACCGTGGATTAAATTCACGGTTCTAATTTTTTAATGTCAAAAAAGTAAAACCGTGAATTAAATTTACGGTTTTATCCTAAAACCACATTTTTTTTCTGGTTTTCCGAAACCGTGGATTTATTCTGCGGTTTTGGAGGGGCTAAAACTGTGGATTTAATTTGTGGAAAGTTGGCCCAAAACCGTGAAATAAAATTGTTGTTAGGACATTTTTCGAAATCTTGTCAAACAGGATGTAGAGTTCGAAATTTATTATTTTTTAAGATATTAATAATTTCGGAACTATTTTTATTATTTATAATTTATAATTATGTGTGTATAACAAAGTCTCAAGTCTTCACCTTAATGTTGGATTATGACCCTATTTTGAATATTGAGCAATCTAATAAATTACCTGGGCCCAGGCAGGAAGCAAACGTTCTTTGATGAAAATGTGAAATTTCTTTCGGTTTTTTGTATCGGATAATATGAACTGCTTCAGTAAATAGCTAAGGCATAGTAGGTGCAATATTTCAAGATAAGCTCAGCTGACTTTGTGTTATCCTTGCACAAACTAATATCTATTTAGGATGGTCCAGTCTCTCTCTATCAAATTGTCTGCTGTCAAAATCTTACACTGGTACATTAATTCTTGAGTGAGGCTACGGTACTATGCATAGCACGGTTGGGTCCGTGCTACGGCTCAATATTTGAGTTTTCAAAATTCTAACGGTCGATCTGAACCGTTCAACATGTTTAAACTGAATATGTACTTGCAAACCAAATTTTACATTTTTTTGAATTGTTTTACTGTTTTTTTAGATAGGTAGAAAATCACTTGATCTAAAAATTCAGGACCATCCAAAAACAATGATTTTCTACCTATCTAAAAAAATAGTAAAAAAAGTTCGAAAAAATGTAAAATTTGGTTTGCAAGTACATATTCATTTTATAATCATGTTGAACGGTTTGGATCGACCGTTAGGATTTTGAAAACTCAAATATTGAGCCGTAGCACGGACCCAATCCGTGCTATGCATAGTACCGTAGCCTCACTCTTAATTCTTTGAACTGGGATGCAGTTTTGAGTTTCAGATAATTCTTTAATTTAAATTTACATGTGAAATTTATAAATTTTGAATTTAATTAATATCAAGTTTAGCGGTTAAAATAATGAATGTTTTATTGAAAATAATACATTAAGATTAATATAATTGTTTTTTTAAATCAATCCAGCAGTCAGGCAGTCAGGCTCCAACAATTTGAACTCGAGCTAAGCTCTAGCTTCGTTATTATATTTTTGTAATATCTTAAAAAAAAAATATAACGCAAAATATAATTGTTCTTTTTTCTAAATATTATTTTAAATTACCTTTATTTTACTCATTTGGTTAAAATTTTTTAGAAGATCTGCATTCATCTCTAAAAATTGAGCATTACTTATATATTATATTAATGTTTGGATATTTCATATTGAATAACATCTTTACTTGTACAACTATTTTAAATTGAATTTGAATAAATTAGCCCAAATACTTTGTAGCTCGAGCTAAAACTGAGAAAAAAATCTAATTAAACAAGTCAAGTTTGGTCACTAGCAATCTATAAAATTAAAATAGAGCTTGTAAATTTAATATTATATAAAAATATTTGAATGTCTCGCAATTTAAAATAACATCATCACTATGAACTCCTTTTGTTGCTTCCAATGCTTCCAATATCTAAACAAACTAAGATACAAACAGTGGCGGAACCAGGAATGATCGGTAGGAGAGGCCTAACTAGTTTCTCTCAGGATATTAGTTTTAGTTTCATGGTACACAATTAAATGATTAAAAAAAATAGAAAAAAAAAACAGGGAGAGTGAAAAAAAACAGAGGTGCCAATGGCCCATAAACGATGTAGGGGATGCCATTTTTTTTTTTTTTTATTAATTAAAGAGTTCTGTATATTTTTTTGGACCAGGGGGGGATCAGGGCCCAAGCTGGCCCAAGCCCTGATTCCGCCCCCGGATACAAACTAATAATGTAATCACGTACTGAACAACACTGCTAGCTTGTCAATTTTGAGTTCAAACATTAATGAATAAAAAAAAAAAGGATCCTGCCTTACAGGAATGCAATTGAATGGACGTGCTTCCAAACTGCACTGAAAGCTATATACTACACATGCATTAATAATTATTTTTCCGTTAACATAATAACATTATGCAGAGTCACAAGACTTGTGCAGTGTAAATTATACACAATTAATTATCCCTTATTTTTGGAGCTCTTCCATATTTTCTTACATGTTCAAAATTTCTGACTTAAAAAACGAAAAATAGACTAAAATGGCTGCAATTTCAAAATGTTATCTCCATTAAAAATAAGGAGGAATTATATGTATATCACTCAACAACTATGAAATTACATATTTTTTCCCTTTAAATTCTATAATTACGTATTTACCATTCTAAATTCAAAAAACTCATATATTTATCTAATTAATAAAAAACTGAGATTAACTGCGTTTAATATTATATAAAATATAATTAACAACTTATTACTTCCCTTCCTCCTTCCCCTTTGGCGTATGATTTTCATGCCTTTCTTTAGCGCTAAAATTGTGACTTTATGTCTTCCCGTACTCTAAAACCTCCTTATCTCTACGGGTGGGCTAGATGTTGCTAGAAAATTTAAATTTGGCAGCCTCATCATTAGGAGAGCAGCTTGGGTCCGATGTCCGTCCGATCTGCTTTAAGATTCATGTCAGAACTTTCGCGTTTGCTTTAATTACGTGCGAACGAATCTTTAAGAATATCGAACGGTCAGAGAGCCCATCGAACCCACTTTGGGTCCGATGGGCATTGGACCCAAGCTACTCTCCATCATTAGGGGTGCGCTAAAACCTCTTTACCTCCTTATCGCTAAAACCGCCTTTGGAATATATGGAAGTTAGGGGTGTTGTGGTTAGTCCTGAGATCCTAGCACGTATGATATTGGAGGAAGGCAAGTTGTGGGCTAGATGTAATTCAAGTAATTTGAAGGGCCAATGAGCACGTATGATATTGGAGGAAGGCAAGTAGTGTAATTCAACATAATTTCAAGTAATTTAACGTATTTTAGTATAAATATGCTAATTATATATCAAAAGAAGTAATCTAACAAATAATTTAAACAAAAAATTCGAATTTTCAGTGTTAGATTTCATTATCTTGCTCTTTATAGTGTCTCTAAAAAAAAAACATAAAACTTACCATTTTGTGGCAAGTTTGGACATTTTTGATAAAAGTCGAGAATCGTGAGTATAATAATTAATTTGTAATTAACTTTGCATAAATAAAAATGTCGGGGAGGGAGCCTTGTACGGTTGTACCAGAAACCAAGGTTACATGAGCAAATAGGACTGCCCCTCGAAACTTTTGACCTTCGGCATCCTAATTTTAACTAAAATTGAGATGAATGGCCCGGCCCGGAACTTCATCATGCTAATATTTGGGCTGATATTTAAATATTGGATCTGTAAGAGAAGATAACTTTGGACTTTTGAGCCGATATTTTTCTAGTTAGTCCTTAATATCTCGAAATTTGCACTTTACTATATTTTTATGTAAAAATAAAAAACTACCACTTGCGCAAAATCAATATACGCATGAGTTTTCTTCCGACATTTTTATTAATATCCAAAGTTTAATACAAATTATTAATTATACCCAGAATCGGACCAATTATCGATATATAACCAAGCCGGCCATTTTATGGCCGGCTATGTACCCTCCTTAAGCCGGCCATTTTATGGCCGGCTATGTACCTTTTTTTTTTTTTTTTTTTTAAACGCCAAAAACTCTATAAAAGACCACCCCTCCCCTTCAGTTTCTTCACACATCCCGAGGCATCGCTACTGTTGAGGTAAATTTTTTTTTTTTTAATTATATTTTTTATTATGTTTTATTTTATATATTAATTAATTAGTTAATTGTTTACTATTTAGTTAATTGTTTACTATTTAGTTAATTGTTACTATTTAGTTAATTGTTTACTATTTACTTAATTGTTTACCATTTACTTAATTGTTTACCATTTACTTAATTGGTTACCATTTACTTAATTGTTTACCATTTACTTAATTGTTTACCATTTACTTAATTGTTTACAATTGTTTACTATTTAGTTAATTGTTTACCATTTAGTTAATTGTTTACTATTTACTTAATTGTTTACTATTTACTTAATTGTTTACCGTTTACTTAATTGTTTACCATTTACTTAATTGTTTACCATTTACTTAATTGTTTACCATTTACTTAATTGTTTACCATTTACTTAATTGTTTACTATTTACTTAATTGTTTACCATTTACTTAATTGTTTACCATTTACTTAATTGTTTACTATTTACTTAATTGTTTACCATTTACTTAATTCTTTACCATTTACTTAATTGTTTACTATTTACTTAATTCTTTACAATTGTTTACTATTTACTTAATTGTTTACCATTTACTTAATTCTTTACCATTGTTTACTATTTACTTAATTGTTTACCATTTACTTAATTGTTTACCATTTACTTAATTGTTTACCATTTACTTAATTCTTTACCATTTACTTAATTGTTTACCAGTCAATTGTTTACTATTTAGTTACCTGACAAATGTTTACCGTTTAGTAACCTGACAATTGTTTACCATTTTCTAAAATGTAGTTTGTTTACCATGGCCTTTATTTCAGTACACTATGGTGGGAAGATGCTTAATAGTGCACAAGGGGCGTATTACAACAAAGATGCAGCTCATTCATTAATGATTCCAGATGACATCTCACTTTTAGACCTGAAATCCATAGTTTACACACACACCGGCTACAACCCAGAAAGGTGCGACCTAGAATTGGCAACCCGATATTGCCATCCCTCCAGCGGAAAATTTATGGTTGCGAAACTGGTAGATGAGAGTACGTGGAGAGGCATGTATGGTTATTTGAGGTCAGAAGGGAATTTTCTAATAGAAATATTTGTTAGAAGAGTTCCGGTAGAGCCCGGGGTTGGAAGTTCGGGCGCTGGGTCAGCGGCACCACATTATACCCCACAACCAGAAACCTACAGACGTGACTCCACCTTACTCCTCAACGAACCTGACCCAGAACCCTACAACTACGTCACTCCACCAGCACCTCAACGAAGACACTCAGTTGCATCCCCACCTAGACACAATCGAGGTGTTGCCCAGTTCGAAGCCGTAGCCTGGGCGTTTGGTCCATGCATTGCGGCGTTCCAGTACCTGAGACCAGTGATCACCATCGATGCCTGCTTCTTGTCTGGGAGATATGAGGGGAGGCTTTTGATAGCTTGCGGCTACGATGCCGAGAACCAATTGTTGCCTATTGCATTTGCAATTGTGCGGCAGGAGGATACTGAGAATTGGGGTTTTTTCTTGCAGTGGTTGAGGAATGAAGTGCTCGGCCCGTGTAAATTTGTATGTGTCATATCGGACCAGCACAAGGGGATCAAAGCTGCACTGACAGCTGAATACGGATGGCCTCCTGAGCTTTTTGTGCACAAGTATTGTATGCAGCATGTTGCTGACAACCTAGTCAAGAACTGTGGAGGAGACAGATGGTATGGATGGAGGTTCAGGGAAGGAGCAAAGAGGAAGAAGCCGAGAAGATTGAAAGAGATGTTCGAAGAGTTTGCTCATGTATGTCTAACTTATATCATTTCGTTTAATTATCTTATAAGAATTTTATGAAAATGAAATAACACATTTGTTTTTGTGCAGCTAAATCCGAAGTGCAATGCGTATTTAAAGAGAGTGGGCAAAGTACGTCCTAATGATGTGATGGAGCCGTCCAATTATGAGAAAAATTTTCAAACCTGTGATGGAGGATACCGGTTTGGTATCATGACAACAAACGGCTCCGAGTCACTCAACAATGTCTTCCGAACGAGTCGTAGCTTGCCTGTTTGTGCCGTAGTTGAGGATACGTTCTACACGTGCAACAGATGGTTTGTTGAGCGGCGTCAGCGAGCAATGGAATTACAAGACAAGGGACAGGTTCTTTCTGACCGGGTTTTGCAAAAGATCAAAAAACGTTGGGGGAAAGCTTCAAAAATGAAATTGGTGCGTTACACGCAGGGCCAAGGTCAGTACCAAGTTTCATCCCCAAATGAGTACGTTCCTTGCACCCGTAGCGACATGGGCAACATGGAACCCACTCACAGGGAGTTCATGTATATTGTGACGCGCGGTCCCGACAGACAAATGGAATGCACTTGCAGAGGTATTCAGTTAACTTCTATTCCGTGCGCTCATGTCTTAGCTGTTTGCCGTGACCGAAACTGGCAAGAGGACGACTTTGTTGCAGACTGGTATAAAACACCCTATCTTGTGAGTACTTGGAACCATGTGTTCAATCCAATTGGCAATATGGGAGACTGGCCTCCTAACCCTGGAGACAGAATCCTTCCGAGTAGTGGTTGGATTAGGAAGGGGAGGCGAAAACACATCCGTCATGTAATGACGATGGATGAAATGGAAGGTAGACGAAGGGGGCATCAGCCTCGCCGTTCCACTTCCGATAGGCAACGAAGAGGTATGTAACATTCATCCAAAATTATTTTTCTTTTCAATTTATACCAACTTACTAAGTAACACATGCAAATGCAGAGGCAAGAAACGCAGCAAATGCGGCAGAAAATGAGCGAGTAATGGCGTCGGGAAGTGGGTCCGGAGGGTCACGGCGTAGCACAGCTACGAGCCGTTAGATGCAGCTGCTATGTATGCCGAAGCAATGGGAGAGGCGGTTAACATAGGAGGAGAGGCGGTTGGGTGCAAGGGGAGCCATCTGTCCAACCGAGGAGGTCCACTACTAGACGCACAACAAGAGCATCTACAAGCCAAGCAGGGCCATCTGCAGCCCAGGCCGGCCCATCTACAAGCCAAGCAGCGCCATCTGGAGCCCAGGCCGGACCATCTAGTGAGCAACCAGAGCCACCTGCTAGGCCATCTCGTAGGTCATCTTTCGCAAGTGGTTTACTTCGGGGATTTAGACGTGGTAGTAATAGGTGATTTATATGCATGTTATAAAAATTGTGTGGACTCTATTTGCATTTTGTGTGTACTTTATTATTTTGTACGAAACTCAGAAATGAAATATTTGACTCTAATAGAAATCACCTAAAACAAAAATAATGCGGTTTAAAAAAAAAAAAAAAAGGTACATAGCCGGCCATTTTCTAGCCGGCTTAAGGAGGGTACATAGCCGGCCATAAAATGGCCGGCTTGGGTATATATCGATAATTGGTCCGATTCTGGGTATAATTAATAATTTGTATTAAACTTTGGATATTAATAAAAATGTCGGAGTTTTCTTCCTCGTTCTAATTTGAGCTGTCCCACCATGCGGAGCATGATATTGCGCGTGACCAAGAAGTCATGCTCATATTGATTCTACACATGGTAATTTTTTATTTTTACAATAAGAAATGATAAAATGCAAATTTTGATGTATTGAGGTGATGACTAAATTTTTTTCGGATTTTTGAGATGCAAATAGTATTGACCGATAATTTTTATTTGTTGTATTAAAAAAATTAATACTTGTAAAATTTCACATCTCCGAAAATTCGGATTCTAGCATAGTCGCATAGTTAGTACTTAGTATGTGTTTCACACAGAATGAAACATAAATATTTTCTAAAAAAGATCAATATATTTGAGTGAAATGTATAATCTGCGTTTCATCGATATCATTTCATAAATACCAATTTTCTCATAATTCATATTTCAACCAGTTAATTATTCAGTGCTCTTCGTATACACTAATTTGATTGATGGTATGGATATAACTTTTTTTTAGGGAGAATTTCACGTATACCCCTCAAAAACTTCTTATATATTCCCCCCCTATAAACTTTGAAATTACGTATTTCCTCCTCTAAACTCAAATACTCACAAATTTACCCACTTTATAGTCTTTTATATTAAAACTCATTCTAAAATTTTAAAATACCCATTTTACCCTTTATTAAAAACATATAAAAGCCCATCCGACTCAAATTTGAATCGGAAGGCTTCCTCTACCGTCCGATCCGCGCACATCGCATTAAGATCTGTGCGCATCATTTCAATATTCGTGCTGATCTAGCACGCACGGATGTTAAAACAATTCTGATCCGCGTGCATCACATTATGATATGTGCATGTCGCTTCAATATGCGTGTGTGTTCGCATCAAGATTTGTGCCGATCTTGCGTGCACAGATCTAAAAGCAGTTCGGACGGTAGGTGAACCGTTCATATTCAAATTTGAGTCGGGATGGGCTTTTATGTTTTTAATAAAAGGGTAAAATGGGTATTTTATAAATCCGAAATTTTTTTTGTTACCACAAGAAAAAAATCAAATTAAATCGTTACCACTCTGGTTTGGCCCGTATCAATTCTACCACCCACGCTAACCCAGTTCGCGCACCAAATAGGCTGGTGCGCGCACTGGGTTGGCGCACAAAGTGGTGCGCTGACTGGGTTGGCGCACCAACCTCTTCTGCCTATTAAGGCACCAACTTAGTATTATTTTTATGTGGCGTATTTTAGATCGTTATTTCGATTAGTTTTATGTTGCGTATTTAGATATTATTTTCATATTACTTCTTATGTTGCGTATTTTATATCTCATATCCCGTAATACATAATACATTAAAACATAAGAACACACCATAGATAAAACATAACACACAACGATAATATATTAAAACATAACACACAATACATAAAACATTACCGAAATCCTTAACCTTAATACAAAACCGAAAGTTTGTACCATAATACATAATACATAACCGAAAACCCTAACCTGAATACATAAACAGAAAGCCCTAACCATGGCATTATTGGGTACGGTTCCTAGCATCCCTTCTTCTTCTCGCATTCCTTTCGAGAGTAGCTCTGTTGGTCTCGTGACCTCTTCTCCTTCCTTCCAGTATGTCCATCCACATTGGGATCCTGTTGTGTCTTCTCCGACCCAACTTCACTAACCGGTGCTCTGGCGTTAAGATATCCCCTTCGTGCGGCGGCCAATCACCTTGATTGTCATACACGTGGAATTCTCCACTCCATGTGTCGATAAGTGTTTGGATGTTGTAGTAGTAATTGACGAAGACATTTGGATCGTAGTTCCTATATTTTTCACACATTTGTAAGTTTCATCATCCAAAATTATTATGAAATTTTAACACACATTCGTACCTTATTTGACACACTGACATCACATGAACACATAGTATTCCGGTGAGCTGAGGCTTTTGGCAAGAGCATTGCACCTCATGGTCGTTCTGCACAACGACCTTGTACCTACAGTCTCGGGACGTGTACACCCATTTGCCTGCCTCTATGTCAAATGGGATTTTCTCGCCATGTGATGTCACCATGAATTCCCCGGATCTATTGAATGGAACCGCGCTCATTTTGTTAGTCTTTCCGGATGTGCTTGTTCAGCTTCAAGTGCGTACGAGTGGAGAACAGCTGACCCTCTGCTTGGCATTGCACGGTCTTCTCTCTTCTTTCAACGAACCATGTGACACACTTATAAAACGTCTCCTCAATAATTGCAGCAACCGTAACCTACGAGAATTACAATTTACAGTTAAAATAAAGATAACCTAAAATATTTCATTAATAGTAAACTATGAGAATTGTGAATAACAAACCTGCGAGAAGTTTTGAAGACATTGTTCAGCGATTCAGAACCATTGCTGGTCATTATTTCCCAACGACTCCGTCGTTCATAGCTTGATAAACCTTCCATGGCTTAGCTGGTTCTTCCTCGTCATTTTCATTATACTTGCCACATGTATCCAAGTATGTCAGCCAATCAGGATTTCGCCTTCCGATTGCATCAAGGCCATCCTGTAATCTTCTTCGCTTCTTCTTTTTAACCATCATCTTGAAGAATTTAGAAGCAACCTTATCCTGAGTGTGTTTTCCAAAATTCTCAAACACGTGTTGAGAACAGAACCTGTGGGCACACTGCCCGTTCTCCTCTGACCAACCCAAATCATCTTGAATGAACACCTTTTTATTCCCTTGTGCCGGTCAGAGACCACACACATGAACCTATTCGGACCAATTACATTATCCCGCACCCTAACTTCAATAAACCACCCCCAATTCTCAAACTCTTCGCTCTCTACCAATCCAAATGCTAGTGGGATTAACTGGTTCTCCGCATCATATCCGGTGACAATCAACAACTTGCCCTTGTATCTACCTGACAAGAAACAAGCATTGATACTGATGACGGGTCTGAGGTGACCTACTGCTGTATACACGGTCCCCATGCCCATGCCAACCTCATGAAATACCGGTAATGTTCCTTTTCTGAAGGCTTGGAAACAACGTCATACACAGTTCCCGGATTGCCCTTTTTATTGCCTCCAACAAAGGGACAATAAGCCCGTAAGACCCCTCCCAACTACCAAATGCCCGGGCAATCGCTAACTC
>JAJGRW010000341.1:103992-142805 GCA_025461045.1 Carex parvula | reverse complement strand
TGGGAATCTATGAAGTTTTGCTATATGATGCGCTTCTCATTATTAATTATTTTTCTCATTCTTACACTACTACAAAAACGTTAATTACTAACTGCTTATTAATCACGGTTCCGAATTTTTTTTTAATGAACCGTGTGTCAATTAGAAAGTGGGATAGTGGGAAGACATATATACACGTTTCATAGTGGAGCCGTGAATAAAAGAGTGTTATTACTCACGGCTGAGATTGAAAAGGCGGTAGATGAAGGAGGGTGGCATTTATCCACGGCTGGAATTGGAGGAGCCGTGGGTAAAGAGATGTGGGTAAAGGGTGTAGAAAATCGTAGTTCTTTTTAGTACTGTTTTCTTTTCACTCTCTCTCTCACTTAGCGATATTTTCATTTTCCTCCCGTTCTCTCTCCTAGGTTTTCAATACGATCTCTCCACCGCTCAGCCCAAATCTGCCCCCCTCTCTGGTCCGCCGCTGAGCCCAAATCTGTTCGCCGCAATGCAACTTCGGCCCCCATTTCCCTCCGCCGCTCAGCACAACGCCGGCCCCCTCTCTCTCTAGGTCAGTACCGATTTTCTTTGTTGGATTTCTTTTAGTTTATCTTCATCTTTACAACAGTTTGAATCACCACGATTGTTTTTCCATTGTAGCTTATTCTTGATTTCCTGTTACTAGGACAGGTACTAGTCTTGAATCCAAGTACCTATCGGTGCCTTTTGTTTTAAGCATATGCATATGAAGTAGCAGTTTTTTGTATTGCAATCATTACTTTGTTATTTAATTTCATACCTGAACAAGATCAGTACTTAACATTCTAGATAAAATTTATATTAATCTAGATCAGTACTTTGGTACCAGTCTGATCTACATATTTTTAATGCACGAACAATTAGTATCATTGGGGTATGAACAACTATGTGTGCTTGCTGCTATGAACAATTAGTATCATATATGAAAATTGACTAGGGTTCACATGCATTTTTTTTACTATGCTTGCCACCTGATCTTGCTGACATATAATATATGGTTACCATGTGTTAATTAATCTTGTTTTAAGCTATTAAATCTGTCTCGTTAAATTTCAGATTGGTTAAACCCTAGGTCAGAATCATATCAAATCAATTAGATGAATTAATGTCAAATGGGTGTTCGGGTGATTAAGTTGAAAGTGCACAACCTAGAAATTGGAAAAAGGAAGGCCCTTCCCTGTGCAAAAATAATGAAGTACGTAGTACAATCAGTAAGCAATCAATTAAAGTACCTTTTATTTCCATTCTTGTGAATGGTTATTCTTCTAATCTACAATTAACGCTAATTACTATCCTTTATTTTTCTTAAGGGATTTTCTGAAATACATTAATAAAGGACGAACGCATAGTCACAGTGAAATACATTAATAAAGGGTAACTTGAGATTTGGGTAAAATTATTTTTATTGAAACTTTTTTTGTACTAGTCACTAGTCACTAGTCACAGTGAAGTAGAACATTTGCCAGTTTATGTTCCTCGGCAAAGAAGGGATGGGAGCCAAACTCCCAGATATGAACACGGCTTCAGAGTCGGTTACAAGGTAACTTACATGTTTATTTCTTGTTTGGGCCCTTCAGAACTCTTTTAAAATTTTGGGTATAACCAGCAAATTAAGAAAAGTCTTATGTTCCCTCAAAAGTATGAACTTGTCTAAAGTACTTCTGCAGTACTAATGCCTGAGATTTATAAATACATTTCTTGTATACTTTCAGGGTATGGAGGATCAGTATTTCATAAACAATCTTGAGTTTCAGAGTGATGTACCATAAATAAGTGTTCTCTTGTATTGCAAAAACTTGACTGATAAAAAATTGGATATTGAGTTTGATGAGATTTGAAGGCCTGTGGGACGTAACGCAGTGTATTTGCATCGTGAGTGAGACTGGAGGCTAGACACTCATCTAAGGAAGTTGACACAACTACAACTGCACCACCTTCTTTGGTCATTAGGTTGTAGAGAAAGCAAAGGACGTATTGTGTGGTGAACAAGGGTCAGGGCCCCTAAACACTCTACTAAGGCATACTCTATTGAGACGAAAGTTGCAAAGATGGATGTGAGGAACAATTGGAAGAAGAAATAATGAAGTACTAGTCTAGGAGAAAGTTGCTCTAACTTGACCCGTATTCAATTTTTTTTTCTTTATGACAGATTCAATATTGTTGGTGGTTTGTACAGACCTAATTTATCATTCATTTTTACAGATTTTTATTTACTTGACACAACCAAACCCTTGTTTGATATGAGGGTTGTGTTTATTATTTAATGTTCTCTGTAAGTTAATTTAATTCAATTAATGAAAAAACCTAAATTATTTCAATATTTCTAATTCACATTCTGTATGTATCAGCTATTTAACTAATATAGTTAGATCACCTTTACCCACGGCTTCTACCGTGAAGAATTAAAAAAAAAAAAAACTGAAACACCATTATCCACGTTTGTTCTGGAGTCAACCGTGGGTAAAGAAAAATCTAGTCACGGTTAAGGAACCGTGGGTGCTCCTGCACTTTTACAAACGCCAGCATGAGTCACGGTTAGGATTCCGTGAGTAATTTCAATTTTTGACCGTGGCAAATCTGTTATTCTGTACTAGTGTTAATCAATAGAAAGTTGATACTCTTTTTCAGATATCAAATATGAAATTGCAACTTGTTGTTTGATATTATTACAAATACATCAATTTAGAATAAAAGAATAAAAGCAATGTAGTTGCAACTTTTTTATCTAAGAGTAGGAGACGTACAAAACTAATTATGAAAGTAATTAACCTCACTAGATTTACAAATATCCAAATATTTCTACATGAAAATTTATACTACTTCAACAACATTACTACTTAAAATTATTAAACACCTCCTTTTTTATATTTACTGAAGAACAAAAAGGCAAAGTTGCAGTGGAGGGACCAATTAATGTTGAGATAAATTACATATTCCCTCTTATAACATCAGCATCCCCCTACTCTATATAAAGAACCACCCCTTACCACCTGATTTCTCACACAAGCTAGCACACACAAAGCATATCAATTTTTCTCTAAACCATCTATTATAACATGGCTTTTTGCACCACAAACTCAGCAAGGAAAGGAGTGTCCCAATGGACACCTAGACAAAACAAACTATTTGAGGATGCACTTGTAGTGTACAGCAAGGAAACACCTGACAGGTGGCATAACATTGCGCGTGCCGTCGGAGGCGGTAAGACTGCAGATGAAGTAAAGCGATACCACGACTTGCTTTCGGAAGATATAAAGCAAATCGAATCAGGTCAAGTGCCGTTCCCAGTTTACAGATCGTCAAGCGGCAGAGGCAGTGCTTCCATGGCCTATGAAGAACACAGGTTCAGTTTACTGTTTGATTTGCAATTTTCCACCTTTGTTGCTTTGTTTTAATTATTTTCATCTACTAATTGATCAAACCAATATCACAAGAGTAAATTATACGTACTCGCCCGTAAAAAATATCATGTAAACACTTATTGTTCCTTGATATATACAATAAGGTGAAATATAGCTTCTGTAATATTTTTAATTAAAAAATTTATTTCGGTTTAGTCTTTTAATAACACATATAGAGATGTTATTACACCTCTAAGGAGGCTTCTTGTTCAATAAGAAAAGGTATAACATATTCCAAGACCGACAGAATATTACATAACTTGTGCCTTGCCAACTTCGTTTATTAATTGGTTATTCTTTGTTGTATTATTTTCTGACAGGTTAAAGCATTTGAAACTCTAAAGGGAGAAAGAACTATTCATCAAGGACTACAGCAATTTGTAAATTACTTATTTATGTATATGTGTAAGGAGAAAGATCTGCTATAATCTATATACCAGTAGTGAATGTACTATGTGCTCTCTTAATTGAGAGCAAGTACCTCTGATTAAATGAATGTATTTGTAGTTATATTTAATAAAGAATTATGCAACAAATATCTTTTGTTTTCCTTTTATGAAATGAAAGTTCCTAAAACAGCTACCAAGCTAGAAGAACTACTTTTGACAATCCCTCTCATAAACAAAAAAATATAAAGAAACTATTATTTTCTCTATTTAATTAATTTCCAAGTTCAGCTAGATCTCCTCTATTCTGATAAAGTGTGCCTGATAAGTATCTAATTGTACTTGTGAAAATTTGAAGATAGCGACTCTTAATCATAAGATAATATTACGTAATCAACATCCTTTTTAAGATAAATGAATTGCACTATCATTAAATATTGCTAATTACACAACGGACTCAATTTTATCATTTGGTTGTAATGGGGCCCCAGATTTATTGGGCTTTGGACCTATCAGTGATTCATAAAAAAGAAAATTAGAAACGAAAAACAAGAGGGACAGGTTCGCAAAAGTTCGATTTATGACGCGTTCCTCTGTTTCCACGTGGCCAAGGACTACGTCTAAGACACCACGTGTCCAACTTTTTTTATTTTCTGAATTTTGAATACTTCAGAATGAATCTGGTTTCTTTTTAATCCAAATTTCTCAATTTAATTTTGTTAGTTATCTTATTTTTTTAAAATGAATTTATGATAAATTTATGTTAGTTATTGATCAGAGTCAAAATGATGATGATTTACATAGGATTTTGGCTTAGGTTTTGCATATTTTCTCACACTTATGTTTAATTATTTAGAGAAAAAGGCTACTGTCACCCTTCTTTATGTTTTATTGCAGAAAACAGGTTTTGGGACTATTTCATATCAAAAGGAGCTAGAATCAGGTCAATCGGATCAGCGATGCCTTCAACCAAGTCTTGGTTACGGTCCGTATTGGTTAATACGGACCAGACATAGCACAGACTCAGAAGATGGCGCAGGAAGTTACAACCATTACCGCCAAGGTCTCATTACGGACCGTATTACCTGATACGGTCCGTATCCGAAGGCGTCTCTTGGGAAATAACTGCCGACAGCTGTTTCCAGATTGATTTCTTAGCCCCCAATCAACCTCTACACGTCCCTACACTCCTATATAAGGCCCCTGGGCAGATAGAATTGGCATCTTTGTACTTAGGGTTAGATTTGATTAAAGAGAGAAGAGAGGAGTGATTGTAACCATGCCGTTCCGCGGCTAAGTTCCTTTTCTTAGGGCTAGGCAGTAAACCTTGTTACTCTTGATGTTTTGATATATATATTTCTGTTGATTATGGTTTCTTGTTGTTGTATCGAATATGCTTTTGTGATTTATTATCTCTTCATCTAATTTCAATGATCTAGTTTGAGTTCATTAGGGTAGTGACAGTGCTTTAATAACTCTTTAAACTATTTGGATGAGTTAGCCTCGTTGAGATCTATTAGGTTTATGTGAAGAAAACCTTCGCGGGGAAACCATAAACCAGAACAACAAAACGCATGACCAAATTCCATCATTTGCGTAAGATAAATCACAGTGATCTGTGTAGTAATTTGGGAGATAAGAGACCCGATAGTTGCGTAAGGTAAATCGCATTGTCCTGAGTAGAGTCTCGATGAAAGATCTGTCATTCTGGCGTAACATAAATCGCAGTGACCTTTGTAGTTATCTTTCATAAAACAACAACAGGAAATCGGACGCAACAGGAATATATTGTCAAGACAGATTGAGTAGCAATGGTGTGCCAAAACCCTAGGAATTCTCATCTTTATCTTTACTTTAATTACTTTTAATTGTTTCCTAATTTACATTGATCAACAAACATCTCTCAAATTTCAGATTTCGTCTAGCCTTTCGAAAGGTTGTGATTCGATCGCTCAAAGCATTGAACCAATAATCCCTGTGGATCAACCTCGCATATACTACTCGATAAGGATTGTGCGCTTGCAGTCCGAACCGATAGCATTTACGAGTTTATAAATATTAAAAGAAACATTGCTCTCTTTTGAGTGATCAGTTATAGTTCACAATGAATCTAGTTTGTAGTCTCTATTTGATTCTATAATGAATTTACGAAAAATAAAAAAGAAAGTACCAGTATTGGACACCTCTAGTACCACTAACTATTTGGGGTACCGCCTAATAATATTTGATAGATTTACAACTGGTGAGCGCAAATATGGATACATATGTGCGCAAATATTAATATATAATATATCAAGTATTCATATCTAAGATATCAAGTATTTGAAAAAAAAAACTGAATACATCACGCACTCATCTTTTACACGTTTTTAGATGTGGACTTTTTTTCTTTATTCAATCTCTTCAATATTTCTGACGATCTATAACAAAATTTGCGAATCTAAAAAATCACGAACGTCTTCTACACAATTTTCTCTTTCAAATAAGATCCATGATGACATACTTTCGGGTTGTCCGTCACGCAAATATTCATATCTCGTCATGCAAGTTTTATACCTCGTCGAGTAAGTATTCATACCTCATTGTGCAATTATTCATATCTCGTCGTCAAGCAAGTATTCATACCACATTGAGCAAATATTCATACCTAGTTATGCAAGTATCCATAAATCGCTTGTGACAACCTGAAAAGCCTTGTTGCCAGCAGATAGAAAGTCAGAGGTGATGCGGTCTAGATCGGATCGCGACGAGTTATGAATACTTGCACGACGAGGTATTAATACTTGCATTACGAGGTATGAATATTTGCGTGACGGATAACTCAAAAGTATTTCATCATGAATTTCATTTGAAAAAGAAAATTGCGTAGAAGACGTTTGTGATTTTAGATTCGCAATATTCTTCACATATTATCAGAAATATGGGCGACATTGAACGAAAAAAAAACTCCACCTTTAGAAACGTGTAAAATATGAGTATGTGATGAGAGAGATAAAATAAAATTGATGCCCATTTTTTTAAGAAATACTTGATATCTTAGATATGAATACTTGATATATTAGATGTTAATACTTGCATGTAAAGTATACATATTTGTGCGCGTCAGGTCAGCTGTAAAAATTTTCAAATACAAACGATTTCCTGACGTAATTAATGATTGATGCACGTTTTCTTTTGTCTTTTTATGCTGGAAGTTGTGGTCTATTAACGATTGGGAGATGAATGAGAAAAATAGATTGGGAGAAAGAAATCTTTATTCTAAAAACAGTTCAGGCATAATGGTACCAACAGTTTGTCAATTACCTAGAGCTTAATTACTTGAACTTTACTTTGTTATCCATACTGGCATAGTTTTAGGAAACAAACTTTTTTTTTTTAATTTGAATGCTGGCACTAGAGTGGGAAAAATGGCACGGCGGAGCCAGCTCCGTCAAGGAAAGACATGGTTACAGCACGGAACGGCACGGAATTCGTGTCAGTTACATGCCGTGACTCGCGTGTTCCGTGCCGTGCTCATCTTTTAAAACTTTGGCACGACACGGCACGGCACGTGAAAGATTTAGTCACGGCACGGCACGTCACGTAATCACGCCAGTCATGTGTAATTAAGAACATTAAATATTAATTTGATGGTGAATCTTAAATAAACTAACATAAATTATGATTAAATGGTCACGCGAGTCACGTATGGTCACGGCACGTTAGGCACGGCGTGACTCACGTGTCGTGACCATTTGCGTGCCGTGACCACCCCTTGACATTTTGGTCACGTACGGCACGTGAAAAATTAACTTGGTCAGGCATGGCACGGAACGAGAACAAAGTCACGGCGTGTTAATCACGGCATGGCACAACACGACACGGCACGGCACGTTTTTTCCACTCTAGCTGGCACGTTTATGGGCAGCACTCATATTAAAAATTGTTTTTCTTATATTTGTGGGTATTTGTATGGTTTTCTATTAAATACGAGCAACACATTTTCAGAGATACTAGCACGTTTTTTTGTTTTTTTTGAAAAAAAACATTCAATATAATTAGTGTTCTTATATTTGTGGATTAAGTATATTGAAAAAGATAAAACTAATAATGAGCAATACTTATATATGAGGGACAAAATGGTCTTTTACTTCTTCTGTAGTACTATAATAGTTTTTTATTGACACTAATCCTATATTCTTAATCCTTTATACTTGCCGGACATGAGTTCCTTAGCAGAGCTTAAACTCTTAATCTTTTGTCCCTTAAGAAAGACTGCGGAACACCAGATACTTCTCATCAAATTTTGAGACATAAATTATTACCAGTCTTAACTTGAACTAGTAGCAAATGCAAAGACCACAGATTCAAAATCAAATATATGAGAGATTCTTTCTGAATATTAAATAATTGAACAACTTAACCTCTAATTAGAGCAGAATCGATTCTGTTTAGAGCATCCACTCTCATATTCCTCTCCTCTCGGAAAAGCACTACTTTTAAGCAGAATCGATAATTTAAGATGTTTATTCTCTCAACAAGTTGGTCAAATTGAGTGGTAATTGGGAATCTAGGAAGATTTGTACATGATTCGGTTCTCATTATTATTTATCTTTCTCATTCTTAATCAATAGAAAGTTGATACTCTTTTTCAGATATCAAATGAAATTGCAACTTGTTTGTTTGATATTTATATTACAAATACATCACTTTAAAATAAAAAATAAATAGAAGCAATGAAGTTGCAACTTTTTGAGCTAAGAGAAGGAGATATATATATATATATATATACACACACACACACACACAAAACTAATGAAAAGTGTATGATGTCAAATAATTAACCTCACTAGATTTACAAATATATATCCAAACATTTCTACATGAAAATTTATAATTACTTCAATAACATTGCTACTTATTAAACAGCTCCATGTTGATATTTAATGAAGAACAAATTAAAAGGCAAAGTGGCAGTGGAGGGACCAATGTTGAGATAAATTACATATTCCCTCTTATAACATCAGCATCCCCCTACTCTATATAAAGAACCACCCCTTACCACCTGATTTCTCACACAAGCTAGCACACACAAAGACAGCATACATATCAATTTTTCCTCTAAACCATATATAACATGGCTTCTTGGACCATAAACTCAGCACGAAATGGAGTGTCCCAATGGACACCTAGAGAAAACAAACTATTTGAGGAGGCACTTGTAGTGTACAGCAGAGAAACACCTGACAAGTGGCATAACATTGCGCGTGCCGTGGGAGGTGGTAAGACGGCAGATGATGTAAAGCGTTACTTCGAGTTGCTTTTGGGAGATATAAAGCAAATCGAAGCAGGTCAAGTGCCATTCCCGATTTACAGATCGTCGAGCGGCAGAGGTAACGGTCTATGAAGAACACAGGTTCAGTGCTTGATCTGTAATTTTCCAACTTTGTTGCTCTGGTTTTATTATTTTCATCTCCTAATTGATCAAACCATCACACGATCAGTAATTTATATGAACTCGCCCATAAAAAATCCTGTGAACTTTATTGTTCCTTGATACAATAAGGTGAAGTATAAATGCCAGTATGCTTAAATTTCCACCTTTTATTTCAAAATAATTTTTCTATCTTTAACTCCCATTTGTTCATATCCAATGCAAGTTATATCCAAATTTATAATATATAATTTAATAGCGTCATTATGAAAATATTGATTCTTCTGGTCACTGTAGCAATTTATACATAAAATTTACTTCAAAGTGATGTGTGTATATATAGCTTCTGTTATATTTTTAATTAAGAGATCAATTATTTCGGATTAATATTTTCATAACACATATAGATGTTAACCTCTAATTAAGGAGGCCCTAGCCGTTTGTTCAATAGGAAAAAGTATAATTTGTGCCTTGCCAACTTCCGTCAATAATGTTGATTCTTTGTTGTATATTTTTTCTGACAGGTTAAAGCTTTTGAAACTCTAAAGGAACAAGTACTATTCCTCAAGGAGTACAGCAATTTGTAAATTACTTAATTATTTATGTATATGTTTATGGAGAAAGATCTGCTATAAACTGCACTCTATATGCAGTGAATGTATAATTATTTATGTATATGTTATGGAGAAAGATCTGCTATAAACTGCAGTCTATATGCAGTGACTGTACTATGTGCTCTCTTAATTGAGAGCTAGCACCTCTGATTAAATGAATGTATTTATATTAATATTTAATAAAGAATTATGCAACAAATATCTTTTGGATTCCCTTTTCTGAAATGCAAGTTCCTAACACAGCTAGCAAGCTAGAGCAACTACTTTTGATAATCCCTCTCACCAACAAAAAAAAAAAAAAGTTGGAAACCCAAGATCATGTCCAACCTCTAGTAAATGTTTTTAATGGTGCGTCTATGTGCCAAAACTGTTATATTTTCCCCAGTGAACCTTTGTATTGTAAAACTACTATTTTTCTATTCAATTTCCTAGTGCAGCTAGATCTCCTCTATTCTGATAAAGTGTGCCTGATAAGTATCTAATAATTTGGGTAATTAACATCCTCGTTAAGATAAATGAATTATACTAACATTAAATATTGCTACACAACGGGCTAAATATTATCATTTGGGTGTTATGGGGCCCCAGAGATATTGGGCCTTTGGGCCTATCAGTGATTGATTCGGAAATAGAAACGAAAAACAAGAGGAACATGTTCGCAAAAGTACAATTTGGTGAAACACTCCTTCCTGTCCACGTGTCAAGGACTCCGTCTACACGTGTCCAACAAAAGCCTAGCCATCCTAGAGTTTTAAAAGGCTTAAAAGGGACCAAATAATACCAAGGAAAGAAGAAAAATGGCTTCGGAGGTTTCAAACATGGCAGTAATTCTACAGGTTGCGTTTCTCTCCTTGGTTGTGGACATTGGACACGTGTCATCTGATGGTTCCTGGCAAACTACGAACTGGGAAGGCCACGCCATCACAAAGTGCGTCTCCTCTTTGCAGTATTATCTGTTCATTAACTGTTGCTATATTTTAGTAATCATTTGTATGTTTGTTTGTTTATTCGACAAGCAGTAATTTCCACTTAAATTTTCATGTCTCTTAAGGGACCTGTTAGAGAAGAAATTGCTATTGTATCGAATTGGTTGAAAAATTTTTGATTAGATCACACACCCACTTATGTTCAATCTTTAATTATTAAATTCTCACCTATTAGCTGTAATATTGATAAAATTGGTCTCCCATATTTGTGTGACACTGCATCAAGTAAAAGTAATGTGCATTTTTTCTTCTTGAATGTATTTTATTTGGATTTCGTATTTTCATATTTTGCTAGTACTTTCTTAATTTAGTTTTATTTGTGGTTATTATATATGTAATAGCTACTGTCTTTGTAAATTAAGTTTTTTGAGATGAAAACACAAACATTCACATTGCTATTTGCTCTTTTATTATGCTTGATTTTTAACAATACCATTGATGAATGAGAGTCCATATCCTCTGAGGTAACATAATATTTTTGTTTAGATCCAGACCGACCGATCAGAATCCGGTTCAATCTAGCCCGATGTGAAATACACATTACTTTGATCAAACGATCCGGATCTAAACAGAAATAGTTTGTTGCCTTAAAGGTGATATGAATTATTTTGATGAATGAGGCCAGTTAGTATGGATTGAAATCTCCACACACCCACATCTGTATTTTGTGTTCTCTTTCGCCACAATTTTGACGAAGTGACCGAAATTCTCAATTTTTTTTAATAAAATATTTCAAGATATTAACAGTGAGAAACACGGATTATTACGAATTGTCTTAGGTCATTGGCCTCAGTACAATTTCTCCTTTTGTCAATTTTTAAATTGCTTAGAAACTAAATAGGAACAGTTTCAGATCAAAGAATTTGAAATGGCTGGCTCCTGGTTCTGTGTAGGCGAGTGATTTTTTCTTTTTAATTGGAACATCATGGAACCATAATTGCAATACGTGGAATTGTAGTACTTATTTAATTACTATGGTAATGTGATAGGGGGCTAGCTCCAATGCATGGAAGGTCTGAAATGACTGTGAGAAAAGCCACAAAATCACATATCGCAATGGCTCAAGCTGCATCAGGTATGAATTAATCCTAAATCTGTTTTTGCTCCGTATTTTATTTTCTTAACACAAAAATAAAAATAAACATGAGTTAGAAGGACCCCTCAATGTACTTACTGTGCTCAGCCTAATCTTTATATTTACGATTTGACAAGGTCGTTTGATTTCCATGACCATTTACCAGGGCCATTTTAAAGTTCGAAAAATACACAAGGTAAATTGGTAATCCGATAAAAGGCCAACTAACCTTCTGTTGTTAGATACATGTCAGTAAACTTACTATACGTGTTAAAGCATATTGGTATCAATATGTTAAATGTAGGAATAGCAAATGTTTGGTGCATTGAAAGCTTTGGTAATTTATACGTGTGTTCAACTTTTTTATTCTTTTTATTATGAGTCTGTATGTTTGTGTGTATCGATTGAGTTATTGGTTGGGAGGGGAAACACATTTTTGACGTTTTATCCTAAATAAATATAACGAAAAGAGAGCCATTTTAAAGATCTCTGAATCTATTATAGAAAGAGAATTAAGTCCAGAAAATATGAGAAGATAGTGTCGAGTGTCCTGTTAAAGCTTGGTTTCCTGTTAACTCAAAACATGTATGAAATTTTGCAAACTGAGGTGCAGAAGGTATATGGGCCTAATTGGGCTGAGATGAATGTGTTAAAATTGAACCTGCACAATAGGTATATCTTATTCAATATTAATTATATTGTCCACAGATGTAAACATGTAATAACAAATGAAGCAGGAGAAGATGAAAACAAGGGGAGAACATCAAACGGCGGTGCTTTTGACGAAGCAAACACGACCTATGAAAATGCAAAGGAAAGAGTCGGTGAAGCGTATAAAACTGCCAAGGAATCCATGACAGAAAGTGCAAAGAGAGAGTACGAGGATGCCAAGGAGAAGGCCTCGAAAGCCGCAGGGGATCTCGGTGGTAAGATGAGGGCGGGAGAAGAAGAATTGTGAGAGATTTTGTCGAAAAATATATCATGGTAGGTGGTTTGTTTTAGGAAACTTAATTTCAGTAGCATAGCTAGTTTATGCGCTCATATTTTAAAATAAATAATCTAATATTTCCTGTTTACAAGAACTCACAAGACAATATGACCATAAATTTTGATATGGTCCCAAACGGATTGGTATACCCTTCATTTTTTTTAAAGAGAAGTAGCTAGGGCTCACTCTTCCAAATCAGGTCATATGATTGAAAACAAACCGACAAGATTCACACTAGAGCTTTATGAATCCTAAGTCAGATAGATACGGTTCGTTTGTTTTAAATCTTAAGATTGTAGGAATAGTGTAATCTTATTTTTTTTTTTCTTTAGGGAAATAATTAAAAAAATACTGTTCCAGTCACAAACTATGCATGAATGCATCCTCTTGAGTCCCCCTTGAAATGCAAAAGGAAAAACTAATATTTTGTATGTATAACTCATTCATTATAAATAAAAAAAATTATATGCATGGTAACTCATATGAAATATTTTTTAATGCAACAACAAAGATGTTTGATTTGTAATTTGTTTTAACTTATGTTCCATCTTATTAACAAATTTTGGATCCTCTATACAATTTTTTTGCTCTGTCCTGCGGAGATTAACTGTGTCCCGACGTGATACGAAACAAAAGACATGAGGCCTACAAGTTACAAACATTTTTTTAAACCAGATGTATCGGTGAGCTTTTTACTAAAATCTTACTCTATTAGATGTCTTCCTCCTTTTTTATAGTACTTGAATATAAATTTTAATCAAATAACTTTGATAGGTCTAAATTATATACATGTTCGGTCTGGTTTTTATCACATAATAGCACCAAATATCTTGTATTTTAGTAGAGAATAGAATGAAATATATTCAAGAATCAAGTTACTGCCGAAGTCTATTTAAGTTACAGAAAATAGAGCAAATTGTAGATATTCTCGCAAGCTTTTCGAAAAGTGGTAGAACACTGAAAACGGAGTTACAGATCAGAAGTTATGCCCGTTTGAATTTCAGAGCAAAATAGGAGAAACTGAGCCCAGTGCGGACGCACTGACCCAGAGTGCGGACGCACTCAGCCATCAGACACAGAAAACAGAAATGTCCGAGCGCAGTGCGGACGCACTGACCCGAGTGCGGACGCACTCAGCCGATACACAGTTCGTATTTTGGCCATATTTTGGTCATACGAACTCCGATTTAGGTGATTCAAAGCTTGACGGAACCAGGACAAAGATATCTACAACTTTTATGAAGGAAACAAATCTAAATTCGAAATATATAATTCTGTACATCCACATCAATGGCCGCTCCAGCCTGAAAAACTGCTAAATATGGAAAGTTAGTGGGCTTAGTGGGCGCCAAAATTAGAATAGCTTGGTCTCCAAGTTATTAATCACAGAATTAGAAATATAGAAGTTAGTGGGCTTAGTGGGCGCCGAAAATAAAACGACTTGATCTCCAAGTTCAGAAAATGTTATATAAGGTTAAGGATACCACATCTCTCATCATCCATTATTGTACATATCCATTATTATTTTATCCATCTTTCCACAAATTGAGAGAGAGATCCTGCAGAAATTCTCAAAGTTCCAAGGAAGGAGAAGAAGAAGATTCAAGCAAGGAGTCGGTAAGATCGAGGTTTTAGATCTAAGAAAGGGTGTAATCATTTCTTTATCTCATTTCTTATTATTTTTGCCAATCTTTGTTATGGATCTCTCCAAGAGAGAGTAGTTCTCTCTCTAGGGGTTTAGGTCAATGCATGAACTTGTTTAATTCTAGATTATTCGGATATTTGTTTTTATTATGATTGTGTTATCGGATTTGATTGTTAATTTCTGTGATTTATTCTTTATGAATTTCATTAGTACTCGTTCTTTTGAGTTCACCTGGTTAGGGTTTATTGAATTGAAGTAGTTTTGAAATCGCGTTGATCGTGTTTTTCTGCTTTAAGTTTATTAAATTCCGGCATTGGTCATGAGGAGACTACTAATTGAAACCATAAAGACACACCTTAGGATTGGGTTAGAAGCGACCGTACTTTGATATCCAATCCGGAACTATAGAAATTAAGGTTAGGATTTTGGTGAAGGATCGAAAGGCGAAGGTAAATTCTAATTAGGACACCTTAGAACAAATATCGATATATGCTTTGAAGCATGTGATTAAATATCCTTCTAGGTTAGTGACAGCCCTAGAATTCGAGGCACATTAATCCATCCACCCAAAGTAGTTGTATTAATATTTGTTCCAAAGGCTAACATAGGTTAGAAACCTCATCAATCAAACATGAATTTAAACAAACCGAATAAATAGAATTAGCAAGGAATTGTAGACCGAATACCCCTAGATCTCCTTAAACTTGAAAACAACCCAATATTTCTTCTCTTTATTTTATTTACATTTATTGTTTGAAACTCCTCTCTTTCGGGTATTGAACCCAACATTAGGATTTTAGAACAAAACTTCCCCCCCTCCCCACTTTACTTTTATTGTTTAGTTTTAAAAGTAGTTTTCTTTATTAAAAATTAGTGTTTCCCTCTCTCCCTGCGGATCGACACCTAAATACTATAATCGATAGGTTGTGCGCTTGCAACTAACCTATTCTTTGAGTACGAAGGTTTATAAATTTTAAAGGCAAAAAGAGTACCAAATCATTATATCTAAAATACTCAACAAGCTTTTTGGCGCCGTTGCCGGGGAGAATAGGATAGATACTAGTTTTTATTTTAGGAAAGTACTTTTAATTCTAAGTTTCCTTACTTACTTTTCAGAAAATTGAAAATCCAAAAATAATTTATTTCCCTTTTTACAATTTCTGAAATTTACTTTCCTTGTTTAGAAAAAAAAAATTCAAAAATATTTTACTTTCCTTAATTAATTTTCTGCACTTTACTTCTATTCTCTCTCTTTCACATCATATCTCTTCTCTCATAGGTTTGAGCGCTGGCACCAGTCACAAGAAGTCAAACCGCGAAAATAAAAGCCGGCGAATCCTCTCTCTCTCAACCAATGGCAGGTCTAGATCCCAATCTAGGCATGCCTCGCAGCTTTGAGGTAGGAGTGGAAGACTATCCGGAAGGCCTTCTCAATCAAGACCTTCACGATAACAATCCGCCTCCTCCTCCTCCAAATAACAACCAACCGCTACTACATCCACATCACAATGATCCACCTATTCTCAATAATAATCCTCTCTTCGGTGTCAATCCAAACAACAACGGAAATGGTCGCAATCGCCAACAAGGCCACCGCTTCGGTTTCATTCCACAAGGCCAAGATCCGCGCGAAATCAAGCCCTCTCTCATCCACTTGCTTGGCCAAAGTCAGTTTGGGGGAGCCCTAAACGAAGATCCACATGCCCACTTGGCGGTTTTCGAAGAATCTTGTGGCACTTTCGCTAGAGAAGGAGAAGAGCTAGACAACCTCAAGCTCAAATGCTTCCATCTATCCCTCCGAGATAATGCAAGAACGTGGCTAAAAACCGTGAATCGAGACCACATAAGAAGATGGGATGACATGGAGAAATTATTCTTAGGAAAATACTTCCCTCCATCCAAAACTCAGCACTTCCGAACGAAGATCACGACGTTCAAACAAGCCGAGGGAGAATCTTTGACCGAGGCATGGGATAGATGGGCCGAGCTTCAACGCTTGTGCCCTAACTATGGTCTTGACATGTGGTTGCTTTTCCAATTCTTCTTTGCAGGTTGCACGATCGCCACCAAGACTCACTTGAATTCAGCCGCAGGGGGAAACATGTCAAAGATGGACCCCGAACAAGCCATGCTAATGATCGAAGACATGGCGATCAACCAAAGGGAGTGGACGGCTGAAAGAGGTGGACGAACCCAAACCACGCCGGGGGTCTTAAAAACCGACGAAGCTACCGCCTTGAGAGCCCAAATAGAAGCCTTGCAACATCAAATGGCACAAATGCAAAATGCCAAATCCGTGACAAAGAAAGCTTCATGCGGAATTTGTGGGAAGGCGACTGATATCACCGCCGATTGCCAAGTCCTTATAGAAGGAGAGGAAGTCGAGCAAGTCAATGCAATGTTCTACAATCAAGGTGATAAGAGGAACGATCCGATCTACAATAAGGTTAGGCCAAATGATATTTCAATTCAAATGCTTACAATCCTAACACAAGGTGGAACCATCCAAATTTCACATGGAGGACCGACAATGACAACTCCAATCAATACCAAGGTAATTCCAATCAATACCAAAACTGATCAAACCAAAACTCGTACCAAGGACCTTCTCAAAACAACAAACTAGAAAAATTGATAGAAGGCCTTGTAATCTCTCAAAACGAGTTCATGAACCAACAAAGAAACACCAATACCGAAATTTCAGATTCCTTGAGAAATTTGAACAATAGGTTTGAGTTTTTAAAAACTAAAACGAAGATGCTAGAGACACAAATAGCACAACAAGCATCTTCGTCCTCTCATCAACAAGGCACACTACCGGGCAAACCCGACATCAATCCACGAGAGTATGCGAATGCTGTGACCTTGATGAGTGGCACGGAATATAATGAACCAATCCAACCACAAGGACTCCTTCAATCCACACAATCTGAACCGATTTCAGCTGCACCAATTGATCCACTAATCGCACCGGCATCGAAAAAGCATCACAAAACGGGTAATTCTAACTCCACAAAGGTAAAAAATACTGAAACTCCAAAGTATGTTCCTCCTCTTAGGTTCCTACCTTTTCCACAAAGGTTGGTAAA
The DNA here is from genome assembly GCA_025461045.1 of Carex parvula. Classification (NCBI taxonomy): domain Eukaryota; kingdom Viridiplantae; phylum Streptophyta; class Magnoliopsida; order Poales; family Cyperaceae; genus Carex; species Carex parvula. The sequence goes on along the minus strand of JAJGRW010000341.1, from coordinate 125,190 downwards.
GAGCAAACTAGACCAACAATATGCCAAATTCATTGAACAATTGAAAAAACTGAACATTACCATACCTTTCACCGAGGCAATTGCACAAATGCCAACCTATGTCAAGTTTCTCAAAGAAATGTTGTCAAACAAAAAGAAACTTGAAGAGGTCGGAACCATCTCCCTAAATGCGCAATGTAGTGCACTTTTCTTGACCAAACTACCTCCCAAACTTAAGGACCCCGGTAGTTTTACTATTCCATGCAAAATTGGGGAGATCGAATTCAATAGTTGTTTGTGTGATTTAGGTGCTAGCGTATGTTTAATGCCAAAAGCGGTTTATGAAAGGCTAGGTCTAGGAGAATTGAAACCAACAAAAATGTCACTCCAATTAGCGGATAGATCCGTTAGATACCCGGTAGGAATTATGGAGGATGCAATTGTCAAAATTGGTAAGTTTTTCATACCGGTAGATTTTGTTGTGGTGGAGATGGAAGAGGATACACAAACTCCCCTTCTATTGGGACGTGATTTTCTAACCACAGCAGGTGCAATCATAGATGTGCGTGACGGAAAGATTTCTTTTCGAGTAGGTGATGAAAAGGTTGAATTTAACGTTTTTAAATCTCTCCAATTTCCATCTAATGATAATGATTCGATATGCAGGGTAGATGTTTTAGACTCTATAATTAATGATCATTTAGATAGGATGATGGAAGGAGAACAACCGAATGAAATTCTGGAAGAAATCGATAAAGAAACAACTCAAAATAACGAAAACAACCAATCATGCGGCCTAGGCAGTCCACACGAAACTTTGCAGAGCCCAGTTTTTGCCGTTTCAACATGCACAATGCCACAGAAGGTCGAACTCAAATCATTGCCAACAATCCTCAAGTACGAATCTCTTGGCTCAAATGAGACACATCCCACCATAATCAATGCCGCCTTGAACCAAGAAGAGAAGACAAGGCATTGGCACGACAAACACATCGGAAGAAGTTTTCAAGAAGGACCATATCAAGTATCACGAGTTTTCGACCATGGTGCCTTCAAAATCTAGAGCGAAAGAAAAGGTTCATTCAAAGTCAATGGACAGCGGCTCAAACATTTCATTCAAGATGAACCGATCATCGAAAAGGAGGCAATTACCCTCGATGATCCACCACCTTTAAACTGAGCCTCAACAAGTCGAGCTCCCGACGTTAAACCGAGCAATATCTTGTGAGTTTCTATTTTTCTTTTTAATTTTCTCTTCTAGTATGGATTGACACATTGAGGACAATGTTTTGTTTAAGCTGGGGGAGGGTTAAATGAAAAACTGAAATTCACAATTGTATCTTGCATGTAGTTTAGGCATGTTTAAATTTTTTGTTTAAAACTAGAGTTTTACCTAACCTTGAATAGGGTCCAGTCCGACTTGTTAGGATGTTTACCTAGTTTTGTGTCATGCATTTTGTTGATAAATTTGAGTGATTGGCAAAATTAGAAGTATTCATGCAAAATTTTGAATAATTTTTGGTAAAACCCTTAAAACAATTTTGAAATGACGACATAATTTGGCGAAAAACTTTGTGGAAATAAAGGTGTATGAAATTAGGACATTTGGAATTTAAATTGATTAGAGAAGCTATTTAGATTTGAAAATTTTAAGTTTTGAAAAATTGGGATATCCTCAAGTATGAAAGAATACTTAGGGATGTGTGTATTCATGATATATGCATGTATGTTGAGAAATTGGGTAAAAATTGAAAATTTTGGAAAATAAAAGGTGACTCCAATGACCTATGTTACGGCTTCATGACGTACTTATGGTTATGAGTCCTTAGCACTCCTGCTCCGCTAGTCTTCCGATAAAATTGACATTCGTGTTAGTGGAAGGGTTAGACTAAGAGCATGCAAAGCACCCTTGAATTAGAACGGTTAGGTACAGTTAACTACTTGTAACTAACCGGTGCTTAAATGAGGATGGGAAAAATAGTGCTAAATCATGAAAGAAAAATCAAAGTGAAAAAAAAAAAAAATCAAAAGCAACACCAAAAATGAGAATATGCATGTATCAACACACGTAGTCCGCAACATTTCTAAATCTAAGTTTGATTCAAGCTTGGGGGAATTTGAAAATTCCACGTTTAAGATGGCATTTCTTTTAATCAATTTGGGTAAACAAAGTTCATAAATTCTAGACCTTTAAGGAAATAAAAGTTAGAGTAATCAAATTATGGGTTGAGTCATAATTATCCGAGGGTTAAACTTGAAATTTGGAAAGTTTGCATGAAGGTTTTAATTTTTGGCAAGATCATACAAATTTTTCACTTGAGAAAACATACTTGATATAGGGTGTATTAAAAAGATCGAATGTTGGGCCGAGTTTAGATTTTGCTTGGGGACAAGCAAAGTTCAAGCTTGGGGGAATTTGATAGGTCTAAATTATATACATGTTCGGTCTGGTTTTTATCACATAATAGCACCAAATATCTTGTATTTTAGTAGAGAATAGAATGAAATATATCCAAGAATCAAGTTACTGCCGAAGTCTATTTAAGTTACAGGAAATGGAGCAAATTGTAGATCTTCTCGCAAGCTTTCCGAAAAGTGGTAGAACACTGAAAACGGAGTTACAGATCAGAAGTTATGCCCGTTTGAATTTCAGAGCAAAACAGGAGAAACTGAGCCCAGTGCGGACGCACTGACCCAGAGTGCGGACGCACTCAGCCATCAGACACAGAAAACAGAAAAGTCCGAGCGCAGTGCGGACGCACTGACCCGAGTGCGGACGCACTCAGCCGACACACAGTTCGTATTTTGGCCATATTTTGGTCATACGAACTCCGATTTGGGTGATTCAAAGCTTGACGGAACCAGAACAAAGAGATCTACAACTTTTATGAAGGAAACAAATTCAAATTCGGAATATATAATTCTGTACATCCACATCAATGGCCGCTCCAGTCTGAAAAACTGCTAAATATGGAAAGTTAGTGGGCTTAGTGGGCGCCAAAATTAGAATAGCTTGGTCTCCAAGTTATTAATCACAGAATTAGAAATATAGAAGTTAGTGGGCTTAGTGGGTGCCGAAAATAAAATGACTTGATCTCCAAGTTCAGAAAATGTTATATAAGGTTAAGGAGACCACATCTCTCATCATCCATTATTGTACATATCCATTATTTTATCCATCTTTTCACAAATTGAGAGAGAGAGATCCTGCAGAAATTCTCAAAGTTCCAAGGAAGGAGAAGAAGAAGATTCAAGCAAGGAGTCGGCAAGATCGAGGTTTTAGATCTAAGAAAGGGTGTAATCATTTCTTTATCTCATTTCTTATTGTTTTTGCCAATCTTTGTTATGGATCTCTCCAAGAGAGAGTAGTTCTCTTTCTAGGGGTTTAGGTCAATGCATGAACTTGTTTAATTCTAGATTATTCGGATATTTGTTTTTATTATGATTGTGTTATCGGATTTGATTGTTAATTTCTGTGATTTATTCTTTATGAATTTCATTAGTACTCGTTCCTTTGAGTTCACCTGGTTAGGGTTTATTGAATTGAAGTAGTTTTGAAATCGCGTTGATCGTGTTTTTCCGCTTTAAGTTTATTAAATTCCGGCATTGGTCATGAGGAGACTACTAATTGAAACCATAAAGACACACATTAGGATTGGGTTAGAAGCGACCGTACTTTGATATCCAATCCGGAACTATAGAAATTAAGGTTAGAATTTTGGTGAAGGACCGAAAGGCGAAGGCAAATCCTAATTATGACACCTTAGAACAAATATCGATATATGCTTTGAAGCATGTGATTAAATATCCCTCTAGGTTAGTGACAGCCCTAGAATTCGAGGCACATTAATCCATCCACCCAAAGTAGTTGTATTAATATTTGTTCCAAAGGCTAACATAGGTTAGAAACCTCATCAATCAAACATGAATTTAAACAAACCGAATAAATAGAATTAGCAAGGAATTGTAGACCGAATACCCCTAGATCTCCTTAAACTTGAAAACAACCAAATCTTTCTTCTCTTTATTTTATTTACATTTATTGTTTGAAATTCCTCTCTTTCGGGTATTGAACCCAACATTAGGATTTTAGAACAAAACTTCCCCCCACTTTACTTTTATTGTTTAGTTTTAAAAGTAGTTTTCTTTATTAAAAATTAGTGTTTCCCTCTCTCCCTGCGGATCGACACCTAAATACTACAATCGATAGGTTGTGCGCTTGCAACTAACCTATTCTTTGAGTACGAAGGTTTATAAATTTTAAAGGCAAAAAGAGTACCAAATCATTATATCTAAAATACTCAACAAGCTTTAAACCGTACCTTGCTTTATTATTAATATTCTTTTATGTTTCTGAATAGTACTTTTTGAGTTATTATTTATGTCATTAATGGTTACGCTTTATGCTTGTCTAGTCATATCTTAGTTTATTCGCCTGCCTCTGATACTGATTCGAAGCTACCACCACCCAGACAATTTATTACTCAGTTCAATATTCCGAATTTTTTAAATATACCACCGTAGAAAAAACAAAAAAAACCAAAAGACTACTGAAATTGGAAAATTCGAAAAATACCAGGGCCGCAATGACAAATGACGGTCCTATTCTTGAGGGCCCGACATTTATCGTTGCGGCCCCTAAAAAAAAAAACTCAGCATATTACAATGAATTTTTTGGTTTTTGAGAGACCGCAACGACAAATGGCAGCCCCCAAGAATAGGGCCGTCATTTGTCATTGCGGTCATGGTATTTTTCGAATTCTTCAAAATTTGTGGTTTTTTTTTGTGAGAATAATATTAATAAAAATTTCGGTTCAATATTAGAAAAAAAATATATTTTTTTAGCATGAAATAAGAATAAGGTCTTCTAACTCGTCATGACTTGAGATTTCTTTGCATAATGGAAAATATTAAATATATTAACAGGTTAGATGTGGTTTTATTTTAAAAATATAAATTAATTAACACAGTTAGTGATCCCAGATTATTAGGCCGGGCATTAAGTGGGTATGACAAAAAAATTAGTACTCGTCAAACAATAACTAACAGAAAATTGTGAAACAATAACTAGCAGAAAATAATAAAAAAATGAAATTGTAAATTGAATTGTGGTTATACTATTACCAACAATAACTAACAGAAAAGCAAAAGAGATATGTAAAGTTAAGGTTAATACTTCACGTGTTTACAGAGTTTCAATGTAAATTTTAAGCTGAATTAATGACTAAATTAAATTCCGAAATATTTAACCTTTAATAAATAATAAACTGATTTTAGTCTTTCCTCATATTCAATAAACATCTAGTTAGGTGAATTACTGAATTGTACGAAATATGCCGACTTTTATGGAGCACAAGTTGGAGACCAATATCATTAGTTTATGGTTCTAAAAGTTACTTTTTTAAATTCCTGGAATTCTTTTTAACTTGAAATGTTTTCTTGATATTTTGTTGTGTTTAAAATATTTAGATATTAGATAGCTTAAGAAATATCATTAAAAAATATCTAGCTCAATTTCCACCAAAACAAAAATATATCTAGCTCAAAAATCCATCTAATATTCTAGAAAATTCACCACGCCTTCATTTCATTACCACATATAAAAGAAGTGTCATGCTTCATTTTGGGGCCAAAACTTCAAGTAAGAAGGCAACGAGAAGTATTGTAATCCTCTTGAAGTGTGTAGAGAGAATGTACGTATAAAGGTGATTCTTTCATAAAAAGATAAGTTATATAGTTTGAGTGGGTTATAATTTTGAGTGTTGTTAATAGTGTTGATAATAAAAATGTGTTTGTATTATATAATAGTGTTGATAATATAAATATCTTATTATAATCAGTCCGATCCGTTGTGTCAAACTCGATAGAATATATTGCATATAATTATGTTTCTCGTTGAAAACAGCAGATATAATTAATAAATGAGTAGGTTCAACACTGTTAATGCACGGTCATTCTTCAAATTCTATGCATTATAGATTAGTTTAAGTCGTCACTAAGTGATCCTATCAATTATATTTATTTCACATCAATAATTTTCCATAGAAAAATAATGCACTAATGACTCTGACTCTCTGCATTGGCGTATAAGAACCGTGCTCTCTAGATTTCCACTTTGAATATTAAATTTGAAAAGCTGTCTAACACATCTTTAATACTAGAGTAGCTAGGTTTATAGGTTAGATTTTAGGGTTTCAAGTTCCAACTCCTCTAGTACCGTGGAATCTTTTTTTTTTTTTTTTTGAGGAAAAGGCCCGTAGGCATTGCATGAAACGTAAAGCATAGTTTGTTACATCTAATGAAAAGCAAATAAACAAAGGAAACCTAAAATATTACAATTAGTGTTTGCTTAAATTTCAAATGAAAAACCCTAATTGAAGCAACACTGCATTATCTGGCACTCAAACTCAGCAGTGCCCTACAATCCTTGATCATCTGTTTTCAAAGAGGAAAAACTCCCTGCCGATTTTCTCATCAATTCGTGGACCGTTTCCATTCTGCATATAGCATGTTACTGGTAAGATGGTTCCTTCTTGCCCAGTTTGTTAGAAGATGTGGCCCCTTAAGCGCTTCCTTCTGGCATATCTCACTGTGACCAGATCACCCATGTTTAGCATCCAATTGACACATTCAGCTACTGTTTCAGTTGCATTCCATGATGGTAGGTCCTCAGGGGCGGACCCAGAGTATTGCAAGGGGGACAGCGGCCCCTCCCTGGATTTTGAGTTTTAGTGGAGATTTATCGGTTCCGATTGATTTTGCTCCCCCCTAGAATTTTTTTTGCCCCCCTCTAGACGTTTAATTTGTAATTCGAGTTAAATTTAGGATTAAAATTAAAATAAATCTGTTAAATTTTTATTGGTAATTAGAATTATAAGTCAGAGCATCAAAAATTACAAGTCAAAGCATTGGAAAGTATAAGTTAAAGCATTATTTTTCTGTCAAGTACCCAATTGATTAATGGATTCAAACCTGATTAGATATTTAAATCCGATTTGATATTTTTTTGTATCCCTATAGGTCCTCAGTTGTGTTGGTATTGATTGCAGCCACCAATGATTTGCAATCGGAGTAAATGTGAATTCAGTATACCCTGGAACACTTTCATGCATTGCAATAGTGCCAAAGCTTCAGCATGGAAGGGATCTTCCACCTTCATGAAACCAAAACTTGCCCTTTGAATTTCACATGTTCGCTGGTAAAGCACCCACCCCGATCCCGCATCCTTCCTACAGTCCCATGATGCATCAATCAGAAAAACACCAGTTCAGGGAGGAATGCTGATTACCTGATGTGTGTTGTGTGAAGGCCGAGCAGTGTTGCCTGAGTGACTTGAACACGTTGGGGGATCCATCTGCTTGGCTTGTGCGATAATGGAGAATGGATTCGGGATTTTTGCTTGAAATATGACTTCGTTACGAGCTTTCCAAATACACCAAATAAGATTGAATAGTTTGACAATTTATGTCTCATCCATACAATCTGTGAGATGTAATAGTGTTTTGGTAAAATATAGGGGCAATTCTGTCACTCTGAGCGGCGGATCCGATATACACCAGGTTACATGAGATAAAGAGCAGAAAAACAAAATGTGGTTGAGGAATTCGTTTTCTTGTCCACATCTCGAACATTTAGGGCAAATGGGTCGAATTCTTTTATGTAACTCTGCTAGTGTTGCAACTCCACCGTGTACTGCCTTCTATAAAAAATCTTAACTCTCGGGATTAACCCTTTTCAGCCCCAATTTTTTTCCATGCTTCTATCTTTTCAGGTTCATAAACTGTGTTGTTGCGTTGTTGTGTTAGCTTTAAGTATCCTTCCTTTGTAGAATATCGACCCCTTGTGTGCTATTCAGCCATATTAGCTTATCTCGAATCAATGATTGTGCTCGAGGTTTGTTGGTCACTACCTCAATATTTTGCAGTGCTCGAGTACCGAATAACTCTGTGTTTTGCTCTGTTTTCCACATTCCACTGTCATGGTCAAAAAGGTCAGCCACTTTGAAATCCCTCTGTTTATTTGAACGGATGTGTTGTGTACTCCAGCCTTCGAACTATTGCTAGTTTAGCGCACCGATCAATTAAAAAAAAATATGTTGAAAAGATTTTTTATTCAAACAGATTTTTTATTCGAAGAGGTGATAAGTTCTTCTCTTCTATACATAGATTATGAATAACTTGTGAGTTGTTTTCATTTTGATAAATATGTATTTGTAATGTCATCAATAAAAAAAAAATATGTTGCAAAAAAACTAATCTTGTGGCTTGTAATTGTTTTATGTTTCTTTTTACACAAATAGCGACAGATACGAAAGCATCACATTAAAATAAAGTGTAATTACTTATAAACGAAAACTTTAACTATTTGAGTACTTCAAAATATTGAAAAATGAGCTTTGAGCTACGAAATTCACTTTCTGTTACCATATGCTATACATAAATGAAACAAAAAGCAGAAGTTTGTTAAATAAGTTTTACATATATAACATATGACATAATCTTCTATGTTACTAACATTTTTTTTATTAATTTAGGTAAACGTATCCTAAATGAAATATCATCATTTCATGTCGGTGCTTAATCATCAATTATTCTACATGTTGGTGCTTAATCATCAATTGTTAAAAGAAGAAGAAAACTCCTCTAATAAATTTGATCAATTTTATCTGGAACAATTTTAGATGGATGGATAGGAGACGATGATCCCAATCGAGATATTTATGTCACCGGAAAAGGGATAATGTTATTATATGGGTGGTGCTCTATCTATTGCGAGCAGTTTTGGTACTTGAATATTTCTTTAATCAATATTTTAATTGGATTATACTTCGTTCTTTTATTTACAATTATAGGAGATCATACCTCCTTTTAATTGGATTATACTAGTTAGATGAATGCCTGAACTTTGACCTCAGTCATATAATTAATTATAATTTCAATAATGTGATTTTGTCTCAAATGAAAGGATCTCTCTTGTGCATTGTGTTTTAAAACTATGTTGTATGAAGCACATACATAAGAGCATATTTAGTAACGTATTTTATTTTATTTTAAACTTCGTGTTAGACATATAAAATTGATAATATGATACATATCGTTATTTAATAAATTTAAAATTTTATAGTAATATTTTATTTTTAACCAAAGTTTTCAAGAGAATTAATTTTATTCTTGTAACCCTTAAATTTTTTCCAAAATATACATTCACAGACATTGTCTGGATACCGAATGTGGGTTTGATGTTGTATTTATTAATATTGTATTTGTGCATGTTCTTCAAAACAAAATAAATCCTATAACAGAGGTCATTGAAATTCCACCTGTTCTAAAGTACCAGCTTTTGATATAGTGACAAAGGACAACACTCTTTGTGCGTGTAGTCGTGAAATCAAAATCCGAATGTGATGTCCTTTATAGACATTAACTAAAAATTACAAAGTTAGAATCTAAACCTCTATTTTTTTTGTCTAATTCCCAATCCTACGAGAAGGAAAGAAAAGAGAAAGGTAAGCATGTGATCTGTTTATCATTGAGAAACAGAACTTCAAAAATGTCTATTTTAGGGTACAAATATTTCCAACATGAATTTCTACCAAGTGTGCTAATCCTTTTACCCAAAAAGATTGAACAAAATATAACCTAAAACCTCCCTAACTTTTATATATATCATTATGCACTGCATGTTGCCATCAAGTTATATACAGAACAACAAAATGGAAATTAATCACTACATTGGGATAAGAAAAAGGTTGAGAGAAATGAAACACTCTTTATTGACTTGTTGCACTCATCAAGTAATCAGGCATTATATTTTTTTTTTCAAAATGCATATCCGGGAATAAGATTGTCAGTTATAAAATGATAAGATAATCCATTTTACTAGTACAAATTTTAAGATGTTGTTTGTCCATACAATCAATCTATTTAAGCTCAATGAGTGGAGAGCAGGTTGGGTCCGATGCCCATTGGACCCAAACTGAGTTCCCGTCCGATCTGCTTCAAGATTCATGCACACAAATTTTGAAACAGACTGAAAGTTGCGGGCGCGGATCTTGAAGCAGATCGGACAGACATCGAGCCCATCGAACTCAGTTTGGGTCCAATGGGCATCGGACCCAAATTGACCTACAATGAGTGGTGAGCTAAGGGATATCTCTTTGATTGTAATAGAAAAAAAAACGAGTGAATATGTTCCATTGAAACTCATCTATCTTACGAATTTACGAATGACGCGTCTACATGCAAACGAGTGGTGAGCTAAGGGATATCTCTTTGATTGTAATAGAAAAAAAAAAAAAAAAAATGCTTGATGAGTGGTAATTTTTTTTTCCGTGAGAGTTCTCCACCCAAAAAATAATGTGCCTTGTCTTACGTGTTTGTGTTTGTGTTTATCATGCTTGTCTTGTGCTGTCCCAGCAACTGACATCAGTGCCTTGTGCTGTCCAGCAACTGATATCAGTAACTTCTGCTGCCCTTGCATCTGGTATCTGAACTTCCGCTATTGCGTGCCCTAACACAGAAAACATGCTCAGAGTCTCCATTATTGAGGCTAAATATTTAGGCTAAAAATAAAATAGACTGGATTGTTATCATATAAGATGGATATTCTCGTATCTTGGTTCTATACGTCATGCCCATTACCACCAGTGAAACATGGTAGTAGTCTGATCTCTCTCAATCTCTCTTTTTGAAAAACCTCAAAAGCAGTTGCCATGTGCTCTCTCTCTCTCTCTAAACTTGGCAGAGGCTGGCCCAGTGCTCTCTCTCTCTCCCTCTCTCATTAATTGTGAGTTTTTGCAACAAGTACTTTCTTAACCTAGTAACTCTTAAAGCTTGCATCCAAAATATAAAAAGGAGCTTTTTTTTTTTTTTGAAAAATTCTGGCAGTAGCCGTCAGATAAAAAGGAGCTTTGTTGATGTCAATTTGTTGCACCCAACCAAATTTACAGCAGCAAGTAAAACCTTAAGATAAAGTAAATTAAGAAAGAATTGTTGGTGTCAAAGAAAAGATGTGTGTCAGAGAAGGGAAAAACAAAAAAGAAATTTGATAGCATATGTGAGAAAATATTCTATTTTAAAGATATAAAACTAAAATTTGATTATTATATAAGCTTTTCAATCTGAATCAGAGTATGCTATTTCTTTGCATACATAATATTTAAGGTAGCTAAACACATAAACTTGAAATTTAATCAAATTAAGAATTCTTAATTTCTACATAAACAGAGAATCAAAATAAATTCAAGATTCACAGAGGACATTATACATATAAAAGAACTAGACTATCAACTGGTAGGGGTGAGTAAATTGCTTATAACTCGTGACTCACTCATAACTCACTCGCTAAAAGCTCATTAACAACTCGCTCATTATCAACTCACTATAACTCGCTCATTAACTTAATAAGCCGAGCATGAGCATACCCCAACTTGCTCATAACTCGCTCATTAAGAACTAAGTTACATAAATCCTACCACATTTAATCCCTTGAATCAAATTTGCTTAATAACTGTTTGATTTTGTTAAATTTGCTTATGAACAATTTTTTATTAAATTATGTATTGTTTAATTAGGTTAGATTATTACAATTTGTTAAATTCAAAATTAGTTTTTGAATGATGTATCTTAAATAAAAAAGCTCAAAACAAAATTCAAATTGCTTACAAGTTTAATTTCTTAACGAGTCACTTAATGAGCACGAACATACCCAACTCGCTCATTATCAACTCACTATAACTCGCTCATTAAACTAATGAGCTGAGCATGAACATACCCCAACTCACTCACACTCGCTCATTAATCACCCCTACCAGCAAGGAGATGCAAAATTAGTTTTGTGAGACATGGAGATTTTCAGTTAACGATTGAACAAAAAAGCCTAAGCTATACCTCATGTCTCATAACAAGCTCAACTTTCCCTTGTATGTTTACACTAATAAATGAACTTCCATTTCTATCCAAGGGGTCACTTTGTTTAATTGTTTGTCTCAAGTTCATATTTATCAAGAGATTAGTTTTTTGGCATATACTAAGCCATAAAATTCCAGCTTCTAATCCCATTATTTTCTTCAAATGTGATCTGTGATTGTTGCCAAATACAATATGGTACTGATGTCAAACAGACTTCGACACAAATCAGCACATAATATATCTTGTTTGGCTTTCTTAGTTGAAAAGATCCAATTACTTGACAAACTGCAAAATAGATGGGAATTAATTTCATAAAGACAGTGGTTCAACTGAAATGTTGTGAAAGAAAATTCAGAAACTCAAACATGATCATACTTTTGTGATCTCCAGTAAAATTAACCATAATAACTATGAAATGATAGTTACGCCTAATTAAGGTTAGGAGAAACAAAAAACAGAATGCACATATTAATGTACCCCAATAATACCAACAAAATATAAGCAAAATATATATCACATGCACAATGACAAGCATTATTATGCTACTAGTCTGGTGTCATTTATGTGAACATATCAAAAGGGGAACTCAAGAACCTAAACAGGTAAACTATGTAAGATCTCAACTAAATCAAACGGGACAGACTTGTAAACCTAATAATGTGAACTATGTAAAAGGTCTCAATTCATCCTACACTTGAATTACAACTTGGGGGACTTGGTCATGATATTACCATCACCACCAAAAAGTTCGGTGGATGGAGGGCCAAATGATAGGTAAACCATAATTATAGAGAGCATCATGATTTAAACAGAAAAAGATGTCAAGTATGGTTCTTAACAACTATAAATGAGGAAACAGGTTAAATCCCAAAGGAAGCCAGGTTGTAAATTTGACAAAAGATGCAGGCATGGTTTGACTTATTGCCCAAAAAGTAAATGATTTGAAAGAGAAGTTCAACACATAAGAGAACCACATAATACACCCCAAAAATGACAAATCGTATTTCAGTAAATATAGACCAAATTAGTTGAAGGCAAAGTAATAGAATAAGAGAGAGAATAAACCATATTATTACCGCAAACTTTTCTCAAGGATACCAAAATCCACAAAAACACTCCTTTCTTTCTCTAGCCATGGTCCCCTATTTTGGCATGATCTCTTTGTCTCCCCCTCCAACATCCTTCACCACAAAACTTTGACAAAATTGCAAAAGGGCAATTAATGAAGCAACATAGATTTATGTTGGTAGTGTGTGATTGTCTGGAGAGCACCATATCATTATATCATGGACCTTATTCTCTTTCCTGATCCATTACACCTAAAATATCTCTTATCCAATGAACCAAAAATTTATTTCAGATGACTTCTTAATTAGATAAAAAAATAGAAACAAAACCTGTAACATAATATGATATAAAGTAGTTTGTCTTTAAGACTATAATTTCACTTCCCCTTTTAGTCATGTCCAAAGAACCTTATTTGCGCGAAAGAAGAACTACTTGCTTTTTGCATTTTTAATCTCTAATATACTAGTATTTTGTCCAATTAAAGAAAAAGTTAATGAACAAGAATGAATTTTTATGATTATAGTTGCTTGTCCAAACTGGATTTCCTATTACAGAAGTATCAAGAACTGCATTATTGTGAGAACAATATATTTAGAATTGTAATTTAAAAAAGGGAAACAATGCTAGAAGCTAGGATAAGAAAATATAATACTAGAAAATATATGATTGAGTATGAAAATCTGTATTTTCTTTTCTATTTGTCTTATAATTGCATGTTGCTCAATGAATTATAATATGAACTAACACATTTTTCATAGTAGGTTATTACAACATAAATTACAGAAGATATTTCACAAGAAGATAAGCAAATTGGAAAGAATTAAGTTTTCCATTTTTTTTTTTTGGGTTGTTTTCTGAGAGGAAGAAAACAAATCAAACACTATCTGAACTAACTACATAATTGGGTTACTTTTCCTCTCTTTCTCTTTCTATTTCTGGGAAGAAGCTTTAAAAATTAACATGGCAGTAATCAGAAGAAAGTAACCATGTCTCCTTTCCCTACGACCCAAGGCAAAAAAAAAAAAAAAGATCTCACAAAAATTAAAATAAAACCAAATATAAGCAAAGAAAGAGAAACCCACTGATTTTGCCTCACTTTCTTACTGCACTTGCTGGTTTTGGGATTGCTGTAAGTGCACCTCCTGTTGCGCCTGTGATTGCTGCAACTGCTCCTGCTTCTTCCCACTTTGTTTATTATTATGCATCCACACTTTTAACACTTGCCTTCTCACACCCACCTCGCTGCAAAACTGTTCGACTAAATGCTCGTCTTGTTTTTGGATCCTCCACGCAACTCTCTCAGCAAAACAGAGCATCTTCTCCTTCTGCTCAGGCGTGAACTTGGTTCTGTACCGTTTCTTCGATGATGTCGGTGTCGGTACAGCAGACCCCGTACCGATTCTCTCCTCACTGGAGGATTCTGTTGTGGTACCACCACTGAGGCCACTTTGGTACTGTCTACCTTGGTATGGAAACGGGTGGTGGGTAGGCGGTAGAAGGACAGGTACCGATACATGGCTTGTGCCGGAGATCCGATTGGTACCAACACAGTCTTTTCTATGGAAGCTGCGGTGGCATGAACAGGCAGCGCATCTTAACGGGTTATCGGGGTCGGGCATGAACTCCCCACAACCGTCAAGCACATGTCCACCTAGTGAAGCCGCATGGTTTTTCAGGCACTCATGGTAAGTCGCCGTGCCGTTGCTAGTAGTATCAGGTGTATTAGGGTTTGGTTGGAATTTGGTGGCGGTTTGAGGAGGTGGGTCAATTTGATGGCCATTTCTCAAGCTAGTACCGGTGGTGGTGGTAGCACCTGTAATGGGTCTTGGGGAAGAGAAGGTGGAGACTCGAATCGAAGAATGATTGGTGTTAGAATTGTAGTTGTAATTGAGAGGAGAAGAGATATGGGGTATCTCTTTGTCTTGGTTTCTGAATTCCATGAGATAATTTTTAGGTGCTCTACTGGGTCAAAACTTGTAAAAGCGTGCCAGTGGGGGGATTCAGCGAATTGAGGTGTAATTGCACCAAAAGGAGAGAGAGAGGGATGCACCAAAAGGAGATAGAGAGAGGGACAAGACGAAGACGTGCAGCAAAAAAGGAGGCAGTAGCAACAGGAGGGGACGGATGGAATGCTTTAGCTGAACAGTTGTAGGCTGCAGAGAGAGAGAGAGGAGGGGGGTTGGTGAATGAATAATTGGGGATTTGGTTTCCTTCCCTACCACTACTACCAGCACAGCTTCTCTAATGACGACTGACAAGTAGTGGCAGTCTGGCAGAGGAAATTTAGAGACGACAGCTAACTTCTGAGTGGGTAAGTTTAAGTTAAGAGTGAGGCTACGGTGCTAAGCATAGCACCAATTGGGTCCGTGCTACGGCTTAAAATTTGACTTTTTAAAATTTTAACAGTTAATTCGAACGGTTCAACATAATTATAAAATGAATATGTACTTGCAAACCAAATTTTACATTTATTCGAACTTTTTTACTATTTTTTCGAAAATCACTTGATCTGAACATTCTGGACCATCCAAAAACAGTCTATCTAAAAAAATAGTAAAAAAATTCGAAAAAATGTAAAATTTAGTTTGCAAGTACATATTCATTTTATAATCATGTTGAATGGTTCAGATCGATCGTTAGAATTTTAAAAAATCAAATTGTGAGCCGTAGCACGGACCCAATCTGTGCTATGCATAGCACCGTAGCCTCACTCTTAAGTTAAACAATAATTTGTATTTATGGGTTACAAAATAAAAATAACTAGAATGATATCTTTGTTTTGTATTATTAGAATAGTTAAATTCTACTTTTTGTAGATTATTATTAATAAAAAAAATAGACTATTCTAGCTCTTCAAGCCAAAGCAAAAATAATAATAGGTTATTTTGTAAAAATATAGATTATTATTAATTACCGCTAGCAACGCTAGGGGTAACTGTTCTAAAAAAATATGATCCGCCTGAGCTCGGGTAAATATAAAAAGTTTGATAATTTTTTAAAATAGATGAAATATTTTACAATTTATATGTACTAGAAGGATTACAGAAGAAAATAGATAGAATATTTTAAATTTAAATATACTAGAAGGGTCACAAAGCATTTTTCATGCCGAATTTTTTGTCGCTGGAAAAAAATAAAAATATTTCTTAGTGTGTTACTAGAACAAAATGTTTGGATCTGAGTTATTAATTCCGGTTCAAATTTCGGATCCGGATCAATAAAAATATTTCATAGTCATTCTAGTACATTTAAATTCTAAGATAATCCATCTATTTTTTTAAGAATTATTTTATTTCTTCAGTATATTTAAATATAAAATGACTTCATAAGAAATAGATGGAGTTATTTAGAATTTGAATTTACTAGAATGACCACAAAACATTTTTATTGACCCGTATATAAAGTTTAAACCGAGATCAGTAACTCAAAACCAAATATTTTATATTTTTTTTCCAGCAACACACTAAGAAATATTTTTATTTTATTTCCAGTCACTAAAAATTCGACTTGAAAAATATTTCGTGGTCCTTCAAGTATATTTAGAATTCAAGTATATTTAAATTCTAAGATATTTTTTTAATTTTCTTTCGTAGTCCTTCTAGTACATCTAAATTGTAAACCGAACTCATCGGTCAGTTTTTTTTAGAACGTTAACATGTTCTACCGTTAGCTATAGCAGTAGGGTGCAAAATCAAAATTTCAGAAATTTAAGGGAATGTTTGGAATTTTGTTTTACATAAGGATATAATAAAAATTTCGTCTGTAATTATTAGGATTATTTTTCAGATTTTACTCCGAAAGATAAATATTTATTAAACAATATCTTAATTTTTCAAGAAGGCAAATTATTTAGAAATTTTTCATATTAAGTAAATAAGCATGGGTGGAGTCAAAACTTTTAAGTAATGACTTATGAGTGTCAAACACATATTGAAAATCAATTATATAAAATTTTAATGTGATTATGTAGTCAATTTTACGATAGTCATAGCATTTAATCTGAACTATATAGTATACGAACATAATTTTTGAAAAATGAATGAAGATTAATTTTCTCTTACTTAATCCGCCATAGTTTATAAGTGTATTTAAATTACTAAAAATAAGTTAATTGAAAAGTAAGATAAACAGTTGCGCAGGAATATAAAGAGCCTAGGAAAGATTACTTGCATGGTAAACATATCAAATAGGGTAAATCTCGCTGGAGGTGACTAAATTTTATCATTTGTCACGAATTAGTCACTCAAGTTTGATTTGTCTCTTTCTAGTTACTTAACTTTGTCATTTGTTCCAATCAAGTCACTCTATATTTTTCCGTCCAAAATCTTAATGGAATATTCCCATTACGTTCAAAATATTAACGGAATATACTCATTCCGTCCAAAATACTAACGGAATGAGCATATTCCGTCCAAAATACTAACAGAATGAGCATATTCCATTAACATTTTGGACCGAAAAGTATAGAGTTGCTTGATTGGGACAAATGACAAAGTTGAATGACTAAAAAGGAACGAATTAAACTTGAATAACCAATTCGTGACAAATAACAAAGTTTAGTGACCTCCGGCGAAATTTACCCTATCAAATCCAATATATTTATAAACATAGAAATTGTCTAATTAAATAAGCAAAAGACAAGTAATATAAAGAGCCCAGGAAATAGATGACTTACCATTAATCAAATTCGAAAACTTAATTATGTCTATGTATTTAAAATTACTGATATTATTTTCGATCTTTGTTTTGAAAATAAATTATGTAATAGAAAATGCATGTCAAAATTTTAAATTGAAACATATGCTATGAAATACAATAAAATATCAAAATGTACATGAATTTCGACAGATGATCACCAACAATATTGTAACTAATTTCATATGTTGAATTAAGTATACTCTACATATTGATAAAGAATTGTTAATATAAGAATAATTTATTTTTAGTTATATAATTAAATTTAACAATGAATATGCACGAGAGATTTAAAAATTAAAAATATTTAGTGATTTGACTTATTTCAAAAACCTTGAAATTCAATTATCATTATAAAGTTTATTTTGGACTGATCATTGATCAATTGAATTTCTATACAAGGTCTTATCTAAACAGACGGATTGGATTTCTAAATTAAAAAAAAATCCTCTCGATCATATTTATCAATTTGTAAGACTTGTTAGCCATTGAGACTTCACCACCGTAAAGATTTTAACAAAGCGGTTTTGACTCAGCGCGTGAACTTTAGAATCAAAACAACAATGCATGTAAAAAATGAAAATGGAGCGGAAAATATCTGATGTGAATTCAATTATTACATATTTTGAATATTCATACAGATATGGATACGGATAATTTTAAATATTAATTATTTGTATTTAAATAGTAGATATATATAGTATAGTTTCATATATTTTATGAAAAAATATGTTATTCACTATTATAATTAGATAAATATTATAAACTTTGATGAGCAAAACTAGAGTGTGATGTGCTCACCAAGAGGGATAAAGTTTCGAATTCATTTAGTACATGATCAAGCGGTCAAAACAATGATGAAAAATGAATACATAAAACAATTTAAAAAATAACTTATAAAATGTTCGTTGTTTTGACCACTTGACTATGTACTAAATGAATTCAAAACTTTAAAATTTTTGCATGTACATGCATCACTCACGAAGTACATGAATTTCAACGGTTTGAATTCGTAGTTCGAAGTTAATCCGATAGCCTTTTGGAGATGTGCTCACCAGGAGGGACTGGTGAGCACATCACACCCTAGTTTTGCTCAACTTTGATATTTTTAATATTATTTATATATATATTTATAAATATCTAATCCTATTCGTATTTGTATCTGTCTGATAGTCAATCCGTATTGGTATTCAAAAAATAAAAATAGATACAGATATGATTTTACCACTATCCGAGATTCCGATCCTTTTCACCCCTAGTGCATATAGTTCGTACGCTTTGTGTCGTATGAGCCACATTTTTTTCATTTTAATTCTATTATTTGTACGCTGCTGCATGAAGTCAAAGTAGTATTGTTAATATCTTTAACCATGCATAACCTTCTAGGTTTTTAATTAACTACCTCTTAATCAGAAAGGTATCTTTCTTTAATATTTTATTAACACTTAAACAATGCCACTTTGGAAATGGCTATTAGCAGTTCCCAAAGCTTACTAAAATCACAGTGATCGGTCCATGTTACAGTAGACACGTTAATTAGCTTAAACACTCAAATTGGGCTTTATAATCATGGCATTATAATTAATTATCATACAGTTAGACGTGGGTCAAGATGGCCCTCTGTTTAATAAATTCTACCTCTCTACGTACCGTACCAATTTGGTATATGAATGGACCGAGGTGTCACGACACGTGTATGTTCCTTATTGGAATACAATATTGATCTCCAAGGTCAAAGTATTGTTTATGCTTTGCTAGATGTTTCGGAAACAGTAGCCAAATTAAAAGTAAAACAAATGGTATATAAGTTTCACGAGAAAAAGTTATATTTGATAAGAGGGAGGTTATCATATAGTTTTAGTACGGTTGGTTATTTAGAGGTGGAGAGTTTGATTTTTTTTTTTTCTGTGAAGGTTTTCAAAAAGAGAAAATATTATATTTATTCACTAATAGAATAATTAACTTATTGAAAGAACAATATTTTAAGTGAAAACTAATGCATTTAAATTAGTATTGTAAATAATAGTATGCGCTCGTCGGACGGACAAGATACCATCAATCGATTAAACGGTATGCGGCTAATTAATTAGAATTTTTCGTTTTCATGAAAGTTACGTACATATATTCATAATTTATTAAAAATAACTCATGTAACTCATCAAACTTATGAAATAAACTTATTTTAACTTAATTTCCTTGTTAATTAATAAAGTTTTATGAAATTATTATTTAGAAAAAGCCAAATAAGATAAGACAAATAATGTATTGGATTATTTGGACAGATCAGCCGATTTGACGGACTAAATGGTCAAATAAATGACCGACTAAAGATCTTCAAGTCTTGTAATCAAAAAAAAAAAACAATTGAACAGAAATAAACAAAATAATCGAAAATAATTAGAAATAATCAACTGAAAAGTCTGAAAATCCATAAACACACCTCCACCAAACCTATTTGTAACGGTTTGCCATTGCCACTGACTAAACGGCCGATTAATTGACTGCTTAATCCGTTTTTTACAACACTGATTTAAATGGCACTGAACAACATTAAACAAAATGTGTTGTGCGGCTAGTTGAAAAACAAACATTCTTAAATATATTTAAAATTACTTAATATAAAATTCATGATACAAATTAGGAGGAATTTATAAAAAATGATGATAACTAACAAACAAAATAAATAATTTAATGTATCCATCTAGCAATTACTAGCAGTGTTGTTCTTTGAGGGAATATTTTTTTTTATTATATCATTTCCATTCAAATAATCCAATATCTAGACAGCCACACAACATTCTAACGCATGTTATGAGTTTGGAGAAGTATTTGGCTGGCCTTATATTAAATATTACTGACTAAATAGTTTATGATGTGTTAGAAAAAGAATATTGTGCATGCAAAATCTCGTGATTTGAGGATTTTGATTCTGATTTTATACAAAAAGAAATAAGAAAACAATCACTGTGATTTGGTCAAACCATCGAAGTAATTAATTAAATTATATTTTTTAACTGATTAAATTTAGTGATTGAATAATTTGTCAATTTGTGACAGGAGGAAGTTTAATTGCTGACGTGGACCTCGTTGAGGAAAAATATTGAAGCTGCACATTTCACTAGCGTGTGGATTTTGCATCTATAAAGTTAAAGGGAGAATTTTTGTATGCTCATGTAAATTTTTAAAATCGATATATTTATGAAAATGTCATTATATATAATTTTCATAATTTCTTTTTAAAAAAGTGAATCAACCAACCGATTTTTATAAAAGCCCTTCGTAATGCTAAGAGTACCTGAAAGAGGCACCTATATGCAACATGAAATGTACATACTAGTATCCATACAATAACAGCTAAGAACATATTACAAGCAACAAACAATTATCGAGAATGCTACCACAAAATGTCACATAATACTCAGCACTACATATGCAAACTAACAACAAACATAGCTTATAAAAAGTTACTAATATCCAATAAAAAAACTGAAATAATAAAGGAGATAAGACTCATAGTAGCACTAGCACATGTACTATAAAAAAAACA
>JAJGRW010000341.1:0-96537 GCA_025461045.1 Carex parvula | reverse complement strand
TGATATATTAGATGTTAATACTTGCATGCATAAGTATACATATTTGCGCGCGTCAGTTGTAAAAATTTCAAAGATAAGCGGTTCCCCCAATGTAATTAATGATATGGTACCAATAGTTTGTCAATTATCTGGAGCTTAATTACTTGAACTTTACTTTGTTATTACATACTGGCACAAGTTTTAGGAAACATTGTTTTTTTTAATCTGGAATACTGGCACGTTTATGAGCAGCACTCATATTAAAAATTGTTTTTCTTATATTTGTGGAATAGTTGTATGGTTTTTTTTAAATACGAGCAACACATTTCAGAGATACTGGACACGTTTTTTGTTTTTTTTTGAAAAAAAAACATTCAAGATAATTAGTGTTCTTATATTTGTGGATTAAGAATATATTAAAAAAGATAAAACTAATAATGAGAAATACTTATATTATGTATAATAATATGAGGGACAATATGGTCATTTACTTCTTCCTGTAGTACTATATATAATAGTTTTTGTGACACTAATTCTATATTCTTAATCCTTTATACTTGCCGACATGACTTCCTTAGCAGAGCTTAAACTCTTAATCTTGTCCCTTAAGAAAGATTGCCGAACACTAGATACTTCTCATCAAATTTTGAGACATAAATTATTATCAGTCTTAATTTGATCTAGTAGCAAATGCAAGACCGCAGATTCAAAATCAAATATATGAGAGATTCTCCTGAATATTAAATAATTGAACGACTTAACCTCATCTTTTACTTAAAAATAAAAATTTAACGTATCACCACCATTCAATCCAGTTGCTGATTAGAGCATCCACTTTCATATTCCTCTCCTCTCGGAAAAGCATTACTTTTAAGCAGAATCGATAATTTAAGATGTTTATTCTCTCAACAAGTTGGTCAAATTGAGTGGTAATTGGGAATCTAGGAAGTTTGTACATGATTCGGTTCTCATTATTATTATCTTTCTCATTCTTAATCAATAGAAAGTTGAAACTTCTTTTTTCAGATATCAAATGAAATTGCACATTGTTTGTTTGATATTAATATTACAAAGACATCACTTTAAAATAAAAAATAAATAGAAGCAATGAAGTTGCAACTTTTTGAGCTAAGAGAAGGAGATATATATATATACAAAACTAATGAAAGTGTATGATGTCAAATAATTAACCTCACTAGATTTACAAATATCCAAACATTTCTACATGAAAATTTATATTACTTCAATAACATTGCTACTTATAAACAACTCCACGTTGATATTTAATGAAGAACAAATTAAAAGGCAAAGTGGCAGTGGAGGGACCAATGTTGAGATAAATTACATATTCCCTCTATAACATCAGCATCCCCTACTCTATATAAAGAACCACCCCTTACCACCTGATTTCTCACACAAGCTAGCACACACAAAGACAGCATATATATCAATTTTTTCTCTAAACCATATATAACATGGCTTCTTGGACCATAAACTCAGCAGAAATGGAGTGTCCCAATGGACACCTAGAGAAAACAAACTATTTGAGGAGGCACTTGTAGTGTACAGCAGAGAAACACCTGACAGGTGGCATAACATTGCGCGTGCCGTGGGAGGTGGTAAGACGGCAGATGATGTAAAGCGTTACTTCGAGTTGCTTTTGGGAGATATAAAGCAAATCGAAGCAGGTCAAGTGCCATTCCCGATTTACAGATCGTCGAGCGGCAGAGGTAACGGTCTATGAAGAACACAGGTTCAGTGCTTGATCTGTAATTTTCCAATTTTGTTGCTCTGGTTTTATTATTTTCATCTCCTAATTGATCAAACCATCACACGATCAGTAATTTATATGAACTCGCCCATAAAAAATCCTGTGAACTTGTTCCTTGATACAATAAGGTGAAGTATAAATGCCAGTATGCTTAAAATTTCCATCTTTTATTTCAAAATAATTTTTTCTATCTTTAACTCCCATTTGTTCATATCCAATGCAAGTTATATCCAAATTTATAATTTAATAGCGTCATTATGAAAATATTGATTCTTCTGGTCACTGTAGCAATTTATACATAAAATTTACTTCAAAGTGATGTGTGTATATATAGCTTCTGTTATATTTTTAATTAAGAGATCAATTATTTCGGATTAATATTTTCATAACACATATAGATGTTAACCTCTAATTAAGGAGGCCCTAGCCGTTTGGTCAATAGGAAAAAGTATAATTTGTGCCTTGCCAACTTCCGTCAATAATGTTGATTCTTTGTTGTATATTTTTTCTGACAGGTTAAAGCATTTGAAACTCTGAAGGAGCAAGTACTATTCCTCAAGGAGTACGTACAGCAATTTGTAAATTACTTAATTTTATTTATGTATATGTTTATGGAGAAAGATCTGCTATAAACTGCAGTCTATATGCAGTGAATGTATAATTATTTATGTATATGTTTATGGAGAAAGATCTGCTATAAACTGCAGTCTATATGCAGTGAATGTACTATGTGCTCTCTTAATTGAGAGCTAGCACCTCTGATTAAATGAATGTATTTATATTAATATTTAATAAAGAATTATGCAACAAATATCTTTTGGATTCCCTTTTCTGAAATGCAAGTTCCTAACACAGCTAGCAAGCTAGAGCAACTACTTTTGATAATCCCTCTCACCACAAAAAAACAAAAAAACAAAAAGTTGGAAACCCAAGATCATGTCCAACCTCTAGTAAATGTTTTTAACGGTGCGTCTATGTGCCAAAACTGTTATATTTTCCCCAGTGAACCTTTGAAATAACATATATTGTAAAACTACGATCTCCTTTATTCTGATAAAGTGTGCCTGATAAGTATCTAATCATTTAATTGTACTTGTAAAAAAAAATTAGATAACGAGTCATAATCATAAGATAATATTACGTAATTAACATCCTCGTTAAGATAAATGAATTATACTAACATTAAATATTGCTACACAACGGGCTAAATATTATCATTTGGGTGTTATGGGGCCCCAGAGATATTGGGCCT
This sequence comes from Carex parvula, assembly GCA_025461045.1. NCBI lineage: Eukaryota > Viridiplantae > Streptophyta > Magnoliopsida > Poales > Cyperaceae > Carex > Carex parvula. The sequence continues at coordinate 93,535 of JAJGRW010000341.1, read as the reverse complement.
TTGGGCCTATCAGTGATTGATTCGAAAAAAGGAAAATAGAAACGAAAAACAAGAGGAACATGTTCGCAAAAGTACGATTTGTGAAACACTCCTTCCTGTCCACGTGTCAAGGACTCCGTCTACACGTGTCCGACAAAAGCCTAGCCATCCTAGAGTTTTAAAAGGCTTAAAAGGGACCAAATAATACCAAGGAAAGAAGAAAAATGGCAATTTCGGAGGTTTCAAACATGGCAGTAATTCTACAGGTTGCGTTTCTCTCCTTGGTTGTGGACATTGGACACGTTTCATCACGAACTGGGAAGGCCACGCCATCACAAAGTGCGTCTCCTCTTTGCAGTATTATCTGTTCATTAACTGTTGCTCTATTTTAGTAATCATTTGTATGTTTGTTTGTTTATTCGACAAGCAGTAATTTCCACTTAAATTTTCATGTCTCTTAAGGGACCGGTTAGAGAAGAAATTGCAATTGTATCGAATTGGTTGAAAAAATTTTGATCAGATCACACACCCACTTATGTTCAATCTTTAATTATTAAATTCTCACCTATTAGCTGTAATATTGATAAAATTGGTCTCCCATATTTGGGTGACACTGCATCAAGTAAAAGTAATGTGCATTTTTTCTTCTTGAATGTATTTTATTTGGTTCTTGCTCCTTGGTAAAGAGACCCATTCAATCAACGGTTGGGATGGCGACGCAGGAAGGAGCATGGACGCTGGTGCAACGCAAAAAACTATTCCCCGACAATTGGAAACCCATCACCGCCAACCACCCTCCGCCCACCACAACCACCCCCTACGCTCCTTACTCCCAAGTACGTAGCTACGCCCAAGTGACTGCTCTCCCCCTAGCCTCTCCACCCCCCAAACACCCCTCTCCACCTCCTGCTTTCCCAAACTCTTCTACTCTGCCTAATACCAGCCCCCGCAACCCGACAGTAGCCCAGTCCCCGCAAGCTACTCCCCCACTCTCCCACACGGCCATCTACACCTCCCCTCACAGCCCCACCCGTCTGAGATTTCCCCCATCCGTTGCCTTTCATGAATGGAAGGGAAGATGCTTTCGCTGCTGTGCCCTTGGCCATACCTCTGCCATGTGTCGTAACCTGATTAAATTAATGTGGTCGTTGCTGGAAAGATGACCACCCGGGCAACAGGTGCCTCAGATGTGGCCCGACGCCGGGGGAGAAGCGAGCCCGCACAGCACCCACACCCCCGCCTCAGGAACACCCACCAAAATACCTTGAGCCCTCGTTTGATGATATACTATCAGGATCCTACCCCATAACCCCCCACCTCTCCCTACAGATCGCCCGGACGAGGCTACCTGCTTCGTAGACCGTGGCGAAGAATACGCTCAGGAGCTAGTCCGACTCTGAAAGTCGGTGGTCATGACTACGGAAGGCATGGATGCCGACTTATCTATTGACAAGGTGGCCGAGTTTGTGACAAGGACAGAATTAGTCACTCCCTCGGAAATTCAAATAGCCAAACTCTACCGGGAGAACTACCTAATCGTTCTGCCAATCGGTCTATCCCCGGAAACCTTCATCAACGCCACACCGGCTTCCTTATGGGATTTTGGATTCACCTTCCAGCCATGGAGTCCATACATGGAGTCCACCTTCACCAACCCATCATTCAAAGTCCTCATCGACCTCATCAACTTCCCTATTGCCCTATGGCACGAGAAGGAGATCACTAAAGCTGTCAGTTCATTTGGGATATATTTGGGCTCTGTAGATCGCCCGGAACGTGCTGACCATTTCGCCTGGTCGGTGGTCATTGCCACGGATACACTAAGTAGAATCCCTCGAAAGCTGATCATGGTGATTGGAGGCTTCAGACACATAGTAATGATTAACCCAGTTAAAGTCATTCAGGCTCCCATTTATGGCAGTGCGGACATACCGAACAAACCGCCGGTCTACTCCCGACCGCAACAGCCCTCTCCACCTTCCTCCCCTAACTCATCACCCCCCTCTTCCACCTTAGGTGAAGACGATGAATTTATACGTATCCCGAGACGCGTAATGCGAAATCTATTCAGAACTGCCGACCTACAGACCCTGCCGGAGGATCTCAAATCCTACCTTCTTCAGCTTAGCCCCTCCTCGGCCACTAATGGAGGTGGTGAGGAAACCCAACCATTGGACCTGTCTCTACGCCCAGTGGCCACAGACAATCCGGAGAGACGCACATCGTTGCACCAATCGGCCACAGGAGATCAACTGCATGAACGAACCCAAAATAACCCCATCACAATACTTCGCCGACCTAATACCAATGAGGCGGGTCACTCTGGCTCGAACCCATCACCCACCTTACCATTGACTACACACGAAAACACCCAAACAACCCATCTGCCTGACCCGCAGAACCTTCGCTGTCAGCCTGTCTCCATCTAGTCTGCCCCCAATCAGACTGCACCCCTGCGACCCTGCCACTGTAAGGAAGAAGATTCCAAACCAAGTCCGCACCCCGACAAAGTATCAACCTCGGGATCCCCCAACCGTAACACCGACTCAACATGAGTTGGACACGGACCCAAAGCAGGCTCTCTCGGGTAATTCCACGCTACAGGCCCTTCGAGAATCAGCCCGCCAGAAAAGAAAACCAAAGAAAGCAAAGCAAGCCGGCCCAGCTAAGAAACAAGCCTATCACGAGCCCAAAGCCAAAACCACTGTAGCCCAAGCCAATTTCAATCCCGATGGCCTCGTTGAAATTCGAGTAGACTACTCTCATTGCCTTAACCTAGCTACGGGTTGTGGATTCACCCCCTCGGACATTTCCCTTGCTGTGCAAGAAGACAATCTGGAGCGCCAGCAGGGCAGCCTGGTGGTTCCGGAAACTCCTCCGACTCAGTCACCTACCGGAAACTCGAAATCTGAAGACTCACCCACGCTTCACCCAGCACCCATACCGGAACCCGCTTCCCACATCGATATCGGATCCCCAGTTCGACCCGGATCTGACATTCAGCCGCAACCACTAAGCCCTTCCTCTACCCCTTTTGACCCCAGATTCGACCCCGATCCCGAGGATGCCCTCTCTAAGGAGGAGGCCCTCTCGGAAGAAGATTGAAGCGGATCCTCCGCCTTGAATGTCGCTCACGAGTTTTACTATGGATTTACACCAAATTAAAGTATTGACTTGGAATACCATAGGATTGGGAAATGATGACAAATGCAATGTCGTACGAAACACAATTCGAAAGGCTCGCTGCGATCTGTGTTGTCTTCAGGAAACCAAGTGGAATTCCTATGATCCGATCAACCATGCACGTGCCCTTCCTTCATTCTTTGACAGAAATTGTGCGGCTCTGTTGGCGCGAGGCTCCTCGGGGGGCTGTTTGGTCGCCTGGAGACGATGCTACACTCTTCACTCCTAGACCACCAAACACACCATCTCTGCTACTCTAATTCACTCCAACTCAGGGGCCAAAATTACTGTCACCTCGGTCTATGGCCCTTGTGCGGAGAACCAAAAAATGGCTTTCTTTCAGGAGCTGCGAAGTCTGCTACCCCTAATCCATCATCCATGGATTCTGACAGGAGATTTCAACAACGTGCGGTGGTTAGTGGACCGCTCGGGAGATATGAGGAATTTTCCTTTCATGAATTCCTTCAACGATGTCATTCGAGACATTGAAGTGTTAGACATCCCACTACAAAACCGTACCTACACCTGGTCAAACCGAAGACCGATTCCCACCTTTTCGCGGCTGGACAGAACCTTCCTTTCTACAGAATGGTCCCTCATTTACCCAAACATCTCGTTGGTGGCTCTGGACTCCACGGTCTCAGACCACATTCTGATGCTGCTCACATGCAAGAAAAATAGACTGAGAAAGCCCCCTCCTCGCCTCGAAAGTTTCTGGCTAGACTACCCGGAGGTTACTGAAAAAATCCGACAAATCTGGCACCCACCCGAGCCCCGGCGTACAAGTACCTCTAACTGTTTGCGTTTGTTTCAGGATAAAATTACAACCATGCACTCTCAGCTAAGAGAATGGCACATAGCGCGTTTTGGTCAGATGCACTCCCAACTAGAGCAATCCAAGCAAACTGTACTTCTCCTGGATCAGACTGAGGAGACCCGGCCTCTAAACAGTACAGAATTCAATCTCAGACAAAAGGCTAGAGCCACGGTCTTCGAATTGGCAAACATTGAAGAAAAGCGATGGCACCAACGATCCAGATGCAAATGGCTAACTCATGGCGACAGAAATACGCGCTACTTCCACGCTAGTGCTTCGGCCCGTGCTAGCAAGAATACGGTCCGTTCCATTGACAGTAATGGTCAGCTCATCTTCAACCGGGCCCAAATTCAGCAAACCCTGTTCCAACAACTTCGGGACCATCTGGGCAATGCCACCCAGGTGCTACCTTTCGACGCTCAGGTGCTGTACCCACAGAACCCGGATCTTCAATCCCTGGCAGATCCGTTCATGGAGTCTGAAATCCACACGGCGGTTATGAATCTGCAAGCGAATAGGGCATCGGGTCCGGACAGACTCCCCAATGAATTTGCCAAAATCCACTGGCCAATAATCAAAGACGACCTCATTCAGATTTTGGGAGCATTCCACTCTGGTACTCTGGACCTCCAGTCAGCCAACCAAGCAAATGTTATCCTCATACCCAAGAAGGACACAACTGCATCTATCAATGACTTCCGCCCAATAAGCGTTATCAGCTTGCTGCCAAAAATAATCTCCAAAATTCTGGCCACCGTCTCGCTCCCCACCTCCAGCACCTAATTTCTGAACAGCAAACAACCTTCATAAAAAAAGGTACATTGCTGAAAACTTCATCGTAACCAGGGAGCTGATACAACATATTTCGCAATCTGGGCGAACGACTATCCTGGCAAAGATGGACTTCTCAAAAGCCTTCGACTCAGTTCAATGGGACTTTATAACCCGAATCATGGCAGCCAGGGGCTTCCCGGCCAGGTGGATTGAATGGATATCCGCCTTGCTTTCATCCTCTTCTTCCAGACTAGTACTAAATGGGGAATACACGGGATACTTCAAGCACCGCTGTGGGGTACGTCAAGGCGATCCACTGTCACCCCTACTCTTGCTATTGGCAGTGGATGCTCTGCAGCAAATGGTCAAGATCGCCAATCGACTATTGAACAAGTCGATTTCCGGCAAATTAGCCCAATCCATGATCGCGCTTCAGTACGCGGATGACACAATTTTTATTTCGAATGGGGACCAAGAATCTGTAATAACCTTCAAGTTAATCTTGCGACTCTTTACGAAGATCTCGGGGCTGAAGATTAACTTCGACAAGAGTGAGTTTGTCCCACTCAATATGGATCAAAGTCAGATTGAGGTAACTCGAGCTATTCTGGGATGCAACACAACAACACTACGCATGAAATACTTAGGTATGCCTCTCACTACATCCAAACCTTTGCGAGCTCATTATCTCCCGCTGATTGAGAAACTTGAGAAGAGACTCAATGGTTGGAAAGGAAAACTACTCTCTCGAGGGGGTCGACTCACGCTGGTAACCTCGGTGCTATCTGCCATCCCCGTTTACTTCATGTCCTGCTTTCTTCTACCAAAATGGGTTATCAAACGCATAGATAGTATCAGGAAACACTTCCTTTGGGGCCGGCATGACAAAGATAAAAGAGGCGTCCACTTACTGAATTGGGAGGCAGTTTGCCACCCAAAGAAATGGGGGGAACTAGGGGTGCCGGACTTAGAGATCCAAAATCGTGCGCTGCTTATCCGCTGGTGGTGGCGGTTATATACCGAACCAAGCTCACTTTAGACTTCATACATATCGATCTTGCGTCGAGTAACTCAGAACCCGGCCAACCCGAACTGTTGGTTCATATCAGGATCCTTTTTCTGGCTGCAACTATTGAGATTGAAGGATTACTTTCACCGATCAGTCAAGTGGAACACTGGCAATGGTAACAAAATCAGTTTCTGGTACGATCCCTGGTTGGAGACCCCTCTCTGAGATTACCTGGATAATAAAGGAAGACCAAAAAATCCGCACATGTCTCTAAATCAGGCTGCTGACTCGGACGATACTCCATTGGCACTCTGGCTTCGCATCCCCCAACTGTGCCCGCAGCAGGAAGATGACCTGACATGGCGCTGGCACTCGTCCGGCAGATACTCCGCCAAATCCTTCTACCAATTGCTCAAAGGGGCTGGAAGGGTAAAATGGGGCTACCCAGAAATTTGGGTGGCAAAGGCACCACCCACTGTCAGAATCTTTTCTTTCTTGCTCCTTCAAGACAGAATTCTCACTCAGGAGGTCATGGAACGTCGGCAGATCCCCTGTGCTAAGAAATGCTGGATGTGTGGTCTCAGGGATACCGAAACTGCTCTCCACCTATTTTTCGAGTGCCCATTTGCTCGAATAGTTTGGCGAGAGATACAACAGTCACTGGGAGTAAACGTTCTGACCTTAGATGAATCAGTCCAGCTGACCTGGACAAAATCGAGGGACAGACACCACGTTGCAGGAAAAGACTGGCCGGTTTGGTTCATGTGTACTGTGTGGCAGCTTTGGCTACATAGAAATGAGAGGATTTTTCAGAGCAAAAGGTTGCGGCCAGGGATGATTGCAGCCAAAGCCCTGAAGGAGGGTCTGCTTTGGAAAAGTTACTGCTAGCAAATAGGATGACCCGGGCCGGTAGTGATTGTAAATAGGTTAGTGGAGTACATTATGGAACGAAAGTAGCCCGCACTCTGGGGCTTTGTACTTTGATATTTATCTAATAAAATTTTAACCTAGGCAGCTTCTGCCAGGTCACTTTCAAAAAAAGAATGTATTTTATTTGGATTTCGTATTTTCTTATTTTGCTAGTACTTTCTTAATTTAGTTTTATTTGTGGTTATTATATATGTAATAGCTACTGTCTTTGTAAATTAAGTTTTTTCAGATGAAAACACAAACATTCACATTGTTATTTGCTCTTTTATTATGCTTGATTTTTAGCAATACAATTGATGAATGAGAGTCCATATCCTCTGAGGTAACATAATATTTTTGTTTAGATCCGGACCGACCGATCAGAATCAGGTTCAATCTAGCCCGATGTGGAATGCACATTACTTTGATCAAACGATCCGGATCTAAACAGAAATAGTTTGTTACCTTAGAGGTGATATGAAATAATTTGATGAATGAGGCCAGTTAGTATGGATTGAAATCTCCACACACCCACATCTGTATTTTGTGTTCTCTTTCGCCACAATTTTGACGAGTGACCGAAATTCTCAATTTTTTTTAATAAAATATTTCAAGATATTTACAGTGAGAAACACGGATTATTACGAATTGTCTTAGGTCATTGGCCTCAGTACAATTTCTCCTTTTGTCAATTTTTAAATTGCTTAGAAACTAAATAGGAACAGTTTCAGATCAAAGAATTTGAAATGGCTGGCTCCTGGTTCTGTGTAGGCAAGTGATTTTTTCTTTTTAATTGGAACATCATGGAACCATAATTGCAATACGTGGAATTGTAGTACTTATTTAAATACTATGATAATGTGATAGGGGGCTAGCTCCAATGCATGGAAGGTCTGAAATGACTGTGAGAAAAGCCGCAAAATCACATATCGCAATGGCTCAAGCTGCATCAGGTATGAATTAATCCTAAATTTGTTTTTGCTCCTTATTTTATTTTCTTAACACAAAAATAAAAATAAACATGAGTTAGAAGGACCCCTCAATGTACTTACTGTGCTCAGCCTAATCTTTGTATTTACGATTTGACAAGGTCGTTTGATTTCCATGACCATTTACCAGGGCCATTTTAAAGTTCGAAAAATACACAAGGTAAAAGAGGCCAACTAACCTTCTGTTGTTAGATACATGTCAATAAACTTACTATACGTGTTAAAGCATATTTGGTATCAATATGTTAAATGTAGGAATAGCAAATGTTTGGTGCATTAGAAGCTTTGGTAATTTATATGTGTGTTCAACTTTTTTATTCTTTTTATTATGAGTCTGTATGTTTGTGTGTATGGATTGAGTTATTGGTTGGGAGGGGAAACACATTTTTGACGTTTTATCCTAAATAAATATAACAAAAAGAGAGCCATTTTAAAGATCTCTGAATCTATTATAGAAAGAGAATTAAGTCCAGAAAATATGAGAAGATAAGTGTCCAGTGTCCTGTTAAAGCTTGGTTTCCTGTTAACTCAAAACATGTATGAAATTTTGCAAATTGAGGTGCAGAAGGTATATGGGCCTAATTGGGCTGAGATGAATGTGTTAAAATTGAACCTGCACAATAGGTATATCTTATTCAATATTAATTATATTGTCCACAGATGTAGAACATGTAATAACAAATGAAGCAGGAGAAGATGAAATCAAATCTGAAAACAAGGGGAGAACATCAAACGGCGGTGCTTTTGACGAAGCAAAGACGACCTATGAAAATGCAAAGAAAAGAGTCGGTGAAGCGTATAAAACTGCCAAGGAATCCATGACAGAAAGTGCAAAGAGAGAGTACGAGGATGCCAAGGAGAAGGCCTCGAAAGCTGCAGGGGATCTTGGTGCTAAGATGAGGGCGGGAGAAGAAGAATTGTGAGAGATTTTGTCGAAAAATATATCATGGTAGGTGGTTTGTTTTAGGAACTTAATTTCAGTAGCATAGCTAGTTTATGCGCTCATATCTTTTAAAATAAATAATCTAATATTTCCTATTTACAAGAACTCACAAGACAATATGACCATAAATTTTGATATGGTCCCAAATGGATTGGTATACCCTTCATTTTTTTTTTAAAGAGAAGTAGGGCTCACTCTTCCAAATCAGGTCATATGATTGAAAACAAACCGACAAGATTCACACTAGAGCTTTATGAATCCCAAGTCAGATAGATCCGGTTCGTTTGTTTTAATCTTAAGATTGTAGGAATAGTGTAATCTTATGTTTTTTTCTCGAGGGAAATAATTAAAAAAATACTGTTCCAGTCACAAACTATGCATGAATGCATCCTCTTGAGTCCCCCTTGAAATGCAAAAGGAAAAACTAATAATTTGTATGTATAATTCATTCATTATAAATAAAAAAAATTATATGCATGATAACTCATATGAAATATTCTTTAATGCAAGCAACAAAGATGTTTGATTTGTAAAATATCTTGCCTAATTTGTAATTTGTTTTAACTTATGTTCCATCTTATTAACAAATTTTGGATCCTCTATACAATTTTTTGCTCTGTCCTGCGGAGATTAGCTTTGTCCCGGCGTGATACGAAACAAAAGACATGAGGCCTACAAGTTACAAACATTTTTTTAAACCAGATGTCTCGGTGAGCTTTTTACTAAAATCTTACTCAATTAGATGTCTTTCTCCTTTTTTATAGTACTTGAATATAAATTTTAATCAAATAACTTTAAACCGTACCTTGCTTTATTATTAATATTCTTTTATGTTTCTGAATAGGAGTACTTTTTGAGTTATTATTTATGTCATTAATGGTTACGCTTTATGCTTGTCTAGTCATATCTTAGTTTATTCGCCTGCCTCTGATACTGAATTACTGATTCGAAGCTACCACCAGTCCACCACCCAGACAATTTATTACTCAGTTCAATATTCCGAAATTTTTAAATATACCACTGTAGGAAAAAAAATTGGGAAATTCGAAAAATACCAGGGCCACAATGACAAATGGCAGTCATATTCTTGAGGGCCCACCATCTGTCGTTGCGGCCCCTCAAAAATAAAAAAACTCAGTATATTACAATGAATTTTTTTATTTTTGAGGGACTGCAACGACAAATAGCGGTCCCCAAGAATAGGGCTGTCATTTGTCATTGCGGTCCTGGTATTTTTTGAATTTTTTAAAATTTGTGGTTTTTTTTTTAGAATGATATTGTTGAGAAATAAGATCAAGATCTCATATTAATTATCATCATCGATATAGAATCAAAGGGCTAGAATTAAATCAAGGAACTAAAGGGATCTCCTTGCTTACATTTAGAAATAATATTAGAATAATGATACCTTGGTATCTATGCATACCATTAAGAAAAATAGTACCGTTGGAACACTAACGGCTCTTTGAGCCTATGTAAATATAAATAGACACAAATGTAATGAAGAAAATATACAAGAAAAAATACATTTTTTATCACAAGCCATTTTCTCTTTCTCTGCTCTATTTTCCTTCAAAATCAACATGGTATCAGAGCACACGATTATGTGACCGAAAAATCCTCAAATCCATTTACCAGTAAACTGATACACCACAAATCAGAAACAAAAACCTACACAATCAAAACAGAAAAATTAGTCAAAGGCAATGTCGCAAGAAGGGCAACAGTCAAACGATGCTACCAACTAGAATCAAGCACTACAAGCACACAAAACAGGAATGGTTCAAGCCGGGGGCAGCACTCATCTGAGGCTACCTCAAAGCTGGCCAATAACCCAATACCCAATAATCCGATAGAGCTCCAAGCTTCCCATTACTACCAGCAAACCTGGTAGTCATAAATTTCAAAAACTCGATAACCCGATAAACAATATCTATACTGGTACCTGCTCTAATCAGGACCAAGAAAAAAAATATGTTTTTTTCAGATAAAAAAAAAAAAAAAAAAAAATCTGCTCTAGCCGAGAGCGAAATATGCTTCAGCCACAGTCAGAAATCAAAGGAAGAAAAAAACCCTACCTAAACCTTTGATCTCAGTCTCGCCTTTGGATGGGAGAAGTCCAGTGACAAAGAGCTGGAGCTAGAGAAGAAAGGTGAATCAAGGGGAGAAATACTCAAATCTGATCCAAGCACCAAGCTGGTACCACTACCAGTACGGCTGGCACAAGGACAAGGAAAGAGGTCTTCGCTCTCAGTTGCTCATCAAGGGTAAGGTAAAACAAAAGAAACAAACAAAAAAAAAGAAAAAGAAAAGCATGAAAAAAGAGGAAAAAAAAGGAGAAATCAGTAATGGTTTAGTGGGTTACAACCCTATAAGGAAAAACTAGTGGAGAAATCAGAAAAGAAAGGTAAACAAAAAACTGAGCCTCTACTTGTGCCTAGTAACAAAACCAGAAAAAAAATCAGCAATTAGTAAATACAGCAGCACCATTAAAAATTCAAAACAGATCCAAACTGGTATAGTAAACCAGAAACTCTTTACCAGAAAAATTACCATTAAACCCTCACTGTTTCTCATCAAACTTTACAAAAAAAAAAAAAATCACACAATACCATAAAATCTGAAAAAACCTAGTATCTGTTATTACCAAAAAAAAAGGGCCACAATCGCTACACAAGATAGCCAAAAAAAAACTAGTCATCTCAGATTCAGTATCATCATAAAAAAAGAAAATAAAAAAAAAAATAAAAAACAGCAAGCGTACCAGCAAAACCAGAAAATACTGGTACTGACAAAAACCAGAAGAAGGCGAGCCAAATACCAACAAGCAACAGTCAGATCGGTCCAGTTAAAACCAAAAACAAAAAAAAAAAGAACCTTCTTGCAATCCTTCTCCGATTTATCAACTTTCGAAATAGAAAAAATACAACCCTAACCCTAAGCCGGAGACGAGTGGAGCCTCCACCACCGATCGGTGCACCAATTGTAAAAATGAGGAGCACGAGCGGATAGGGTGCTGGTCCCTCCACCCATCTCTACGCCCAAAGAAAAAGGGGAGCGGCGGCGGAGATAAGAAAGGGGAGAACAGAGGTGATCGGAAGAGAAAATGAGCAGGAGGCGATTTCGTGGAAACAAGAAAGGGGGAGCGTTTCTCTCACACAGAAAGAAACGGAGGAAATGTTTAATACCAACAAGCTTCATCTCCATTCACCACGAAACTGGAGGGATCCAGTAGCTGAATTCCAAACGGGTCAAAATACTCAGATCTTATGTGGCAAGTGCTCCAACAATTAGTTGTGCTGCTACTTCAGGAAATGACTCCAAAAACAAGCGGTATCACTTTAAATTCAATTAAAATTTCTTTATATGTTAAATTTACAATTGATAGCAGTGTTTACAGCTCATATTCTTAGGAACAAAATTTTATCCGATAAATCAAATTACCAGTGTTTTAGTAGACAATGAATTAAAGCACCAATTAATGGTTTAGAAAATTACCAAACATTTTCTAGAAATATTTAAAAAATTATATATTCTTTACAACAAATTTTCTTTCAATTAAGAAATTAGCACAATTTGATGGTATGGGAGTATGTAAACTTTTTTAGGTAAATATAAACGATGTTTTTGTATATAAATAGTTTCTCCATAAATTAAACTTTAATTAAAAATAACACAAGAAGTAAATTGCAACGCAAACTTTATTTTCCAATAAATATAATATTTTAACCGGAAAAATAATTATAATGATTTTAGAAAATAGATTTATGTTTTTGGAAACGTTATAAAAAATAATAATAATTTATAATCTTTGTACAACAAAAATATATATGGGAGGAATATGGCCCGGTTTTTTTTTTGACATATTTTTGATAAAATATTTATATCTTCTAATTTTCCTATATTAATTGTAATAATTTGTAAAAAATGTTAATTTACTAGAAGCCCAATTTAATGCATGAATTAAAAATAATTATTCTACAAACCCTCTTAGAATCAAAAGTTTTTTTTTTATCAAATTGTGGCCACCATAACACAAAAAGCCGGTATCCAATTCATACCAACAAAAACTGAGAGCCGAAAAGTTCCGGTCACCATAACCAAGAGCTACTAGAGCCACCGAGCTACTAGAGCCACCATAACAAGTGCTACTAGAGCCATTGAGCTACTAGAGCCATTGAGCTACTAGAGCCACAATACCAAGAGCCGAAAGGTTTCAGCTACCATAACAAAAATCAAGCCTTTCTACCCGAAAGGTCACCACAACCAAAACCAAAAAAAAAAAAGGGAGAACCTAAACCAAAATATATCAGTAACAACTCTAAAAGTGGAGTCGCTGATAAATAACCAATATATGTTAGTAAGAACTCCAAAAAGGGGTGGCTGACCCAATAACCAAAATAATCAGTAATAACCTCGAAAGGGGTGGCTGATCAATAACAAACATATACTAGTAATAACCCAAAAAAAAAGGGGTGGTTGGTCCAATACCAATAACCAAGTTGTGTTGATAATACCTCAAATAATTGTACAAGAGCATGTACAATTAGAAAACCAACAATACCAAATGACTAAATAAAAGAAATACCAATACAAATACAAAAGGTCATGAAAAATAAAAATTGATAAGTTGGTAATTGTACAATTACCTAAAAAAAACAAAGATTCATTGGATGCAAAAAAAAGATATACAAATAAAATACTATAGTGATGACATCCATAGATGTTGAAACCATTATACACATATATGGATTATTTTCTCTCTTTATATATAAGAAAAATAATAATACTAACAATGAGGAGGATGAAGAATTAATAGGTACAAAGAACATTAAGGATGACGCAACCATCTTCAAGGCCTAAAGACGATGCAATCCCTCCGGACATGGAAAATGATCAAGCTAAAACTGAAACTCAACTCATGCGAAGTGAGGAGCAATTTGCCAATATCCTCACCAAAGAATTGGACCCGGCTCCATTCGAAAACATTACAAGCAAGCTAGAATTGCTCGATATCTACAAATTCTAGCTTGAGGGGGAGTGTTGAGAAATAAGATCAAGATCTCATATTAATTATCATCATCGATATAGAATCAAAGGGCTAGAATTAAATCAAGGAACTAAAGGGATCTCCTTGCTTACATTTAGAAATAATATTAGAATAATGATACCTTGGTATCTATGCATACCATTAAGAAAAATAGTACCGTTGGAACACTAACGGCTCTTTGAGCCTATGTAAATATAAATAGACACAAATGTAATGAAAGAAAATATACAAGAAAAAATACATTTTTTATCACAAGCCATTTTCTCTTTCTCTGCTCTATTTTCCTTCAAAATCAACAGATATTAATAAAAATTTCAGTTCAATATTGGAAAAAAAAAAAAAATTTAGCATGACTTCTAACTCGTCATGACTTCAGATTTCTTTGCATAATGGAAAATACTAAATATATTAACAGGTTAGGTGTGGTTTTATTGTAAAAAAATATATTAATTAACACGGTTAGTGATCCCAGATTATTAGGCCGGGCATTAAGTGGTATGACTAAAAAAGTAGTACTCGTCAAACAATAACAATCAGAAAATTGTGAAACAATAACTAGCAGAAAATAATAAAAAAATGAAATTGTAAATTGACTTGTGGTTATACTATTCCCAACAATAACTAACAGAAAAACAAAAGAGATATGTAAAGTTAAGGGTAATACTTCACGTGTTTACAGAGTTCCAATGTAAAATTTAAGCTGAATTAATGACTAAATTAAATTCCGAAATATTTAACCTTTAATAAATATAAACTGATTTTAGTCTTTCCTCATATTCAATAAACGTCTAGTTAGGCACTTGAGAGTAGGTCTGATGGGCATCGGACCTATTCTGGTTCGATGGGTTTAATCACCGTCAATTGCTTTAAGATTCGTGCGGAACGCTTTACAATTCGTGCGCATCTGTTTCAATTTTTCGTGCGCGCAAATCTTGAATTAGATCGGATGATCATCATGCTCGTTGAACCTAAAAGTAGGTCCGATGGGCATCGGACCTACTCCGTTCTCCTAGTTAGGTGAATTACTGAATTGTACGAAATCTGCCGACTTTTATGGAACACAAGTTGGAGACCAATATCATTAGTTTATGGTTCTAAAAGTTACTTTTTTAAATTCCTGGAATTTTTTTTAACTTGAAATGTTTTCTTGATATTTTGTTGTGTTTAAAATATTTAGATATTAGATAGCTTAAGAAATATCATTAAAAAATATCTAGCTCAATTTCCACCAAAAGAAAAATATATCTAGCTCAAAATATTTTGATATTTTGTGATCCATCTAATATTCTAGAAAATTCACCACGCCTTCATTTCATTACCACCTATAAATAGAAGTGTCATGCTTCATTAATTTTGGGGCCAAAACTTCAAGTAAGAAGGCAACGAGAAGTATTGTAATCCTCTTGAAGTGTGTAGAGAGATAAGTGTACGTATAAAGGTGATTCTTTCATAAAAAGATAAGTTATATATATAGTTTGAGTGGGTTATAATTTTGAGTGTTGTTAATTTGTATCATGTATTAGTGTTGTGATAATAAAAATATGTTTGTATTATATAATAGTGTTGATAATATAAATATCTTATTATAATCAGTCCGATCCGTCGTGTCAAACTCGATAAAATATATTGCATATAATTATGTTTCTCGTAGAAAACAGCAGATATAATTAATAAATGAGTAGGTTCAACACTGTTAATGCACGGTCATCCTTCAAATTCTATGCATTATAGATTAGTTTAAGTCGTCACTAAGTGATCCTATCAGTTATTTCACATCAATAATTTTCCATAGAAAAATAATGCACTAATGACTCTGACTCTCTGCATTGGCGTATAAGAACCATGCTCTCTAGATTTCCACTTTGAATATTAAATTTGAAAAGCTGTCCAACACATCTTTAATACTACAGTAGCTAGGTTTATAGGTTAGATGTTAGGGTTTTGAAGTTCCAACTCCTCTAGTACCGTAGAATCTTTCCTTTTTTTTTTTTTTTTTGAGGAAAAGGCCCGTAGGCATTGCATTAAACGTAAAGCATAGTTTGTTACATCTAATGAAAAGCAAATAAACAAAGGAAACCTAAAATACTACAATTAGTGTTTGCTTAAATTTCAAATGAAAACTCCTAATTGAAGCAACACTGCATTATCTGGCACTCAAAACTCAGCAGTGCCCTACAATCCTTGATCATCCGTTTTCAAAGAGGAAAAACTCCTTGCTGATTTGCTCATCAATTCGTGGACCGTTTCCATCCTGCATATAGCCTAAGGTGTTACTGGTAAGATGGTTCCTTCTTGCCCAGTTTGTTAGAAGATGTGGCCCCTTAAGCGCTTCCCTTTTGGCATATCTCACTGTGACCCGATCACCCATGTTTAGAATCCAATTGACATATTCAGCTACTATTTCAGTTGCATTCCATGATGGTAGGTCCGGGCAGACCAAGAGTATTCCGGGGGGGGCAGCTGCCCCCTCCCCTTGGATTTTGAGTTTTAGTGAAGATTTATTGGTTCCAATCGACTTTGCTCCCCTGGAATTTTTTTTGCCCCCCTCTAGATGTTTAATTTGTACTTCGAGTTAAATTTAGAGTTAAAATTGAAATAAATCTGTTAAATTTTATTGGTAATTATAATTATAAGTCAGAGCATCAGAAATTACAAGTCAAAGCATTAGAAAGTATAAGTTAAAGCATTATTTCTGTCGAGTACCCAATTGGTCAATGGATTTAAAACCCGATTAGATATTTAAATCCGATTCGATATTTTTTTGCCCCTCCTGACGAAAATCCTAGATCCATCCCTGTAGGTCCTCAGTTGTGTTGGTATTGATTGCAACCACTAATGATTTGCAACCGGAGTAAATGTGAATTCAGTATACCCTGGAACACTTTCATGCATTGCAATAGTGCCAAAGCTTCAGCATGGAAGGGATCTTCCGCCTTCATGAAACCAAAACTTGCCCTTTGAATTTCACATGTTCGTCGGTAAAGCACCCACCCCGATCCCACATCCTTCCTACAGTCCCATGATGCATCAATCAGAAAAACACCAGTTCAGGGAGGGATGCTGATTACCTGATTTGTGTTGTGTGAAGGCCGAGCAGTGTTGCCTAAGTGACTTGAACACGTTGGGGGGTCCATCTGCTTGGCTTGTGCGATAATGGAGACTGGAGTCGGGGTTTTTGCTTGAAAGATGACTTCGTTACGAGCTTTGCAAATACACCAAATAAGATTGAATAGTTTGACAATTTATGTCTCATCCATACAATCTGTGAGATATAATAGTGTTTTGGTAAAATATAGGGGCAATTCTGTCACTCTGAGCGGCGGATCCGATATACACCAGGTTACACGAGATAAAGAGTAGAAAAACAAAATGTGGTTGAGGAATTCATTTTCTTGTCCACATCTTGAACATTTAGGGTAAATGGGTCGAATTCTTTTGTGTAACTCTGCTAGTGTTGCAACTCCACCGTGTACTGCCTTCCATAAAAAATCTTTACTCTCGGGATTAACCCTTTCCAGCCTATTTTTTTCCATGCTTCTATCTTTTCAGGTTCATAAACTGTGTTGTTGCGTTGTTGTGTTAGCTTTAAGTATCCTTCCTTTGTAGAATATCAACCCGTTGTGCTATTCAGCCATATTAGCTGATCTCGAATCAGTGTTTGTGCTCGAGGTTTGTTGGTCGCTACCCTCAATATTTTGCAGTGCTTGAGTACCGAATAACTCTGTGTTTTGCTCTGTTTTCCACATTCCACTGTCATGGTCAAAAAGGTCGGCCACTTTCAAATCCCTCTGTTTATTTGAACGGATGTGTTGTGTACTCCAGCCTTCGAACTATTGCTGGTTTAGCGCACCGATCAATTAAAAAAAAATATGTTGAAAAGATTATTTATTCGAACAGATTTTTTATTCGAAGAGGTGATAAGTTCTTCTTTTCTATACATAGATTATGAATAACTTGTGAGTTGTTTTCATTTTGATAAATATGTATTTTTAATGTCATCAATTAAAAAAAAAATATGTTGAAAAAAAACTAATCGTTGTGGCTTGTAATTGTTTTATGTTTCTTTTTACACAAATAGCTACAGATATGAAAGCATCACATTAGAATAAAGTGTAATTACTTATAAACGAAAACTTTAACTATTTGAGTACTTCAAAATATTGAAAAATGAGCTTTGAGCTACGAAATTCACTTTCTGTTACCATATGCTGTACATAAATGAAACAAAAAGCAGAAGTTTGTTATATAAGTTTTACATATATTACATATGACATAATATTTACAATTAACAAATTTTCAAAGCTCCTATTACTATGTTACTAACATTTTTTTTATTAATTTAGGTAAACGTATCCTAAATGAAATATCATCATTTCATGTCGGTGCTTAATCATCAATTATATTCTACATGTTGGTGCTTAATCATCAATTGTTAAAAGAAGAAGAAAACTCCTCTAATAATTTGATCAATTTTATCTGGAACAATTTTAGATGGATGGATAGTTGACGATGATCCCCAATCGAGATATTTATGTCACCGTTAAAGGGATAATGTTGTTATATGGGTGGTGCTCTATCTATTGCCAGAAGTTTTGGGGACCGGACTCTGTTGCTCTTCCGAGAGAAGAGCAGAATTCTGCTCTTCCAATTTCAACCATTCAAAATCATTGAGATCTGTGTATGAAAAAAAAAATTATCGAGATACGTGAATGAAAAATTTTGAATGGTGGAGATCGGAAGAGCAGGCTCCTGCTCTTCTCTCGGAAGAGCAGCAGAGTCAGATCCGCAGTTTTGGTACTTGAATCTTTCTTAATCAATATTTTAATTGGATTATACTTCGTTCTTTTATTTAAAATTATAGGAGATCATACCTCCTTTTAAAAAGGTAAAGAGTGCGACAGCCCTAGAGATTCGAATCCGTCTTAACACGTTATCCGCATTTGCAATTTGGAGATTTTTGGGTAAAGATTTTAACAAAACAATTTTGGCTTTATTAGAACTGTTAAAACTACTTCGTTATATAGAGTATTGTTTTAATTCTATAACCCGTGTATTGCATAAAGCTAAAACTGCTTTGTTAAAACTTTTACCCAATTTGTTTACCGCTACATAGAAGATGGGAAATACGATATTGTGTTCTTTCTGAGTTTCGACAAACAGTTCGATATCATATCTATAAGTTTTGAACATGAGATTAGACTTAAATTCTTCAACTCATTTTTAATATTAACATTAAATTTTGAGTTTTCACGCAAAAAAAAACAATATTTCAATCATTATGTTAGGCTTATTCTAACAATTCATGTTATCAAATGCAAGTTTTTATATTTTAACTAGTTAGATGAATGCCTGAACTTTTGACCTCAGTCATATAATTAATTATAATTTCAATAATGTGATTTTGTGTCAAATGAAACTATCTCTCTTGTGCATTGTGTTTTAAAGCTATGTTGTATGAAACACATACATAAGAGCGTATTTAGTAATATTTTATTTTATATTTTATTTTTAACCAAAGTTTTCAAGAGAATTAATTTATTCTTGTAACCCTTAAATTTTTTCCAAAATATACATTCACATGCATTGTCTGGATACCGTCTGTGCATACTACCAACCCCATGGATACCTAAAATCACTTTTTCAAAAATGTCTTGCAAATCTTCTGAATGTGGGTTTGATGTTGTATTTATTAATATTGTATTTGTGCATGTTCTTCAAAACAAAATAAATCCTATAACAGAGGTCATTGAAATTCCACATGTTCTAAAGAACCAGCTTTTGATATAGTGACAAAGGACAACACTCTCTGTGCGTGTAGTCGTGAAATCGAAATCCAAATGTGATGTCCTTTATAGACATTAACTAAAAATTACAAAGTTAAGAGTTTAAACCTCTATTTTTCTGTCTCATTCCCAATCCTACGAGAAGGAAAGAAAAGAGAAAGGTAAGCATGTGATCTGTTTATCATTGAGAAACAGAACTTCAAAAATGTCTATTTTAGGGTACAAATATTTCCAACATGAATTTCTACCAAGTGTGCTAAACCTTTTACCCAAAAAGAATGAACAAAATATAACCTAAAACCTCCCTAACTTTTATATATATCATTATGCACTGCATGTTGCCATCAAGTTATATACAGAACAACAAAATGGAAATGAATCACTACATTGGGATAAGAAAAAGGTTGAGAGAAATGAAACACTCTTTATTGACTTGTTGCACTCATCAAGTAATCAGGCATTATATATTTTTTTCAAAATGCATATCCGGGAATAAGATTGTCAGGTATAAAATGATAAGATAATCCATTTTACTAGTACAAAATTTAAGATGTTATTTGTCCATACAATCAATCTATTTAAGCTCAATGAGAATCTCTCCTATATCATCTCTCTATGGGTTGCTATGAAGCTTAAGGAGGTCATGGAACGATTAAGATTATGTGTTCACGTTGTAGAACTTGTTCTTAGCTTTCCAACGGATCTTGAATCACCTTAATCAGAATTTGAATGAAAAAGTTATGGTGAAAATACCGACAATGTGCAACACAGTCTACAGGCGCGGGCATGGATGCAATCGTGCAATTTTTCAACAATTTCCTTATTTCTGTTGTTGTTCTTAGTCTAGAGTAAAATTAGGGTGTTCTTAAGTTCAGCAAGTCCCATTATGAACTCAATTTTAAAATCTATTAGATTAGTTTCAAACGACAAATATGAACCATTGAAACTCATCTATCTTACGAATTTACGAATGATGCGTCTACATGCGAACAAGTGGTGAGCTAAGGGATATCTCTTTGATTGTAATAGGAAAAAAAAAATGCTTGATGAGTGGTAATTTTTTTTTCCGTAAGAGTTCTCCACCAAAAAAATAGTGCGCCTTGTCTTATGTGTTTGTGTTTGTGTTTATCATGCTTGTCTTGTGCTGTCCCAGCAACTGATATCAGTGCCTTGTGCTGTCCAGCAACTGATATCAGTAACTTCTGCTGCCCTTGCATCTGGTATCTGAACTTCCGCTATTGTGTGCCCTAACACAGAAAACATGCTCAGAGTCTCCATTATTGAGGCTAAATATTTAGGCTAAAAATAAAATAGACTGGATTGTTATCATATAAGATGGATATTCTCGTATCTTGGTTCTATACGTCATGCCCATTACCACCAGTGAAACATGGTAATAGTCGGATCTCTCTCAATCTCTCTTTTTGAAAAACCTCAAGAGCAGTTGCCATGTGCTCTCTCTCTCTCTCTCTCTCTCTAAACTTTTTTTTTTTTTTAAACTTGGCAGCGGCTGCCCAGTGCTCTCTCTCTCTAAACTTGGCAGAGGCTGGCCCAGTGCTCTCTCTCTCTCTCATTAATTGTGAGTTTTTGCAACAAGTACTTTCTTTAACCTAGTAACTCTTAAAAGCTTGCATCCAAAATATAAAAAGGAGCTTTGTTTTTTTTTTTTTCTGAAAAATTCTGGCAGTAGCTGTCAGATAAAAAGGAGCTTTCTTGATGTCAATTTGTTGCACCCGACCAAATTTACAGCAGCAAGTAAAACCATAAGAGAGTAAATTAAGAAAGAATTGTTGGTGTCAAAGAAAAGATGTGTGTGAGAGAAGGGAAAAAGAAAAAAGAAATTTGATAGCCTATGTGAGAAAATATTCTATTTTAAAGATATAAAACTAAAATTTGATTATTATATAAGCCTTTCAATCTGAATCAGAGTATGCTATTTCTTTGCATACATAATATTTAAGGTAGCTAAACACATAAACTTGAAATTTAATCAAATTAAGAATTCTTAATTTCTACATAAATAGAGAATCAAAATAAATTCAAGATTCACAGAGGACATTATACATATAAAAGAACTAGACTACCAGCAGGTAGGGGTGAGTAAATTACTCATAACTCGTGACTCGCTCATAACTCGCTCGCTAAAAGCTCATTAACAACTCGCTCATTAACTTAATGAGCCGAGCATGAGCATACCCCAACTCGCTCATAACTCGCTCATTAAGAACTGAGTTACATAAATCCTGCCACATCTAATCCCTTGAATCAAATTTGCTTAATAGCTGTTTGATTTTGTTAAATTTGCTTATGGACAATTTTTTGTTAAATTATGTACTGTTTAATTAGGTTGGATTATGACAATTTGTTAAATTCTATAAATGAAAATTAGTTTTTGAATGATGTATCTTAAACAAAAAAACTCAAAACAAAATTCAAATTGCTTACAAGCTTAATTTCTTAACGAGTCACTTAATGAGCACGAGCATACCCCAACTCGCTCATTATCAACTCGCTCATTAAGCTAATGAGCCGAGCATGAGCATACCCCAACTCGCTCAAACTCGCTCATTAATCACCCCTACCAGCAGAGAGATGCAAAATTAGTTTTTGTGAGACATGGAGATTTTCAGTTAACGATTGAACAAAAATGGCTAAGCTATACCTCATGTCTCATAACAAGCTCAACTTTCCCTTGTATGTTTACACTAATAAATGAACTCCCATTTCTATCCAAGGGGTCACTTTGTTTGTCTCAAGTTCATATTTATCAAGAGATTAGTTTTTTGGCATATACTAAGCCATAAAATTCCAGCTTTTAATCCCATTATTTTCTTCAAATGTGATCTGTGATTGTCTATATTTGCCAAATACAATATGGTACTGATGTCAAACAGACTTCGACACAAATCAGCACATAATATATCTTGATTGGCTTTCTTAGTTGAAAAGATCCAATTACTTGACAAACTGCAAAATAGATGGGAAATTAATTTCATAAAGACAGTGGTTCAACTGAAATGTTGTGAAAAGAAAATTCACAAATTCAAACATGATCATACTTTTGTGATCTCCAGTAAAATTACCATAATAACTATGAAATGATAGTTACGCCTAATTAAGGTTAGGAGAAAACAAAAAACAGAATGCACATATTAATGTACCCCAATAATACCAACAAAATATAAGCAAAATATATATCACATCCACAATGACAAGCATTATTATGCTACTAGTCTGGTGTCATTTATGTGAACATATCAAAAGGGAGGAACTCAAGAACCTAAACAGGTAAACTATGTAAGATCTCAACTAAATCAAACGGGACAAACTTGTAAACCTAATAATATGAACTATGTAAAAGGTCTCAATTCATCCTACACTTGAATTACAACTTGGGGGACTTGGTCATGATATTACCATCACCACCAAAAAGTTCGGTGGATGGAGGGCCAAATGATAGGTAAACCATAATTATAGAGAGCATCATGATTTAAACAGAAAAAGATGTCAAGTATGGTTCTTAACAAACTATAAATGAGGAAACAGGTTAAATCCCAAAGGAAGCCAGGTTGTAAATTTGACAAAAGAGGCAGGCATGGTTTGACTTATTGCCCAAAAAGTAAATGATTTGAAAAAGAAGTTCAACACATAAGAGAACCACATAATACACCCCAAAAATGACAAATCGTATTTCAGTAAATATAGACCAAATTAGTTGAAGGCAAAGTAATAGAATAAGAGAGAGAATAAACCATATTATTACCGCAAACTTTTCTCAAGGATACCAAAATCCACAAAAACACTCCTTTCTTTCTCTAGCCATGGTCCCCTATTTTGGCATGATCTCTTTGTCTCCCCCTCCAACATCCTTCACCACAAAACTTTGACAAAATTGCAAAAGGGCAATTAATGAAGCAACATAGATGCATGTTGGTAGTGTGTGATTGTCTGGAGAGCACCATATCATTATATCATGGACCTTATTCTCTTTCCTGATCCATTACACCTAAAATATCTCTTATCCAATGAACCAAAATTTTATTTCAGATGACTTCTTAATTAGATAAAAAAATAGAAACAAAACCTGTAACATGATATGATATAAAGTAGTTTGTCCTTAGATTATAATTTCACTTCCCCTTTTAGTCATGTCCAAAGACCCTTATTTGCGCAAAAGAAGAACTACTTGTCTTTAGATATACTAGTATTTTGTCCAATTAAAGAAAAAGTTAATGAACAAGAATGAATTTTTATGATTATAGTTGCTTGTCCAAACTGGATTTCCTATTACAGAAGTATCAAGAACTGCATTATTGTGAGAACTATATATTTAGAAGTGTAATTTAAAAAAGGGAAACAATGCTAGAAGCTAGGAGAAGAAAATATAATACTAGAAAATATATGATTGAGTATGAAAATCTGTATTTTCTTTTCTATTTGTCTTATAATTGCATGTTGCTCAATGAATTATAATATGAACTAACACATTTTTCATAGTAGGTTATTACAACATAAATTACAGAAGATATTTCACAAGAAGATAAGCAAATTGGAAAGATTAAGTTTTCGATTTTTTTTTTTTGGGTTGTTTTCTGAGAGGAAGAAAACAAATCAAACACTATCTGAACTAACTACATAATTGGGTTACTTTTCCTCTCTTTCTCTTTCTCTTTCTATTTCTGGGAAGAAGCTTTAAAAATTAACATGGCAGTAATCAGAAGAACCATGTCTCCTTTCCCCCCGACCCAAGGCAAAAAAAAAAAAAAGGATCTCACAAAAATTAAAATAAAACCAAATATAAGAAAAGAAAGAGAAACCCACTGATTTTGCCTCTCTTTCTTACTGCACTTGCTGGTTTTGGGATTGCTGTAGGTGCACCTCCTGCTGCGCCTGTGATTGCTGCAACTGCTCCTGCTTCTTCCCACTATGTTTATTATTATGCATCCACACTTTTAACACTTGCCTTCTCACACCCACCTCGCTGCAAAACTGTTCGACTAAATGCTCGTCTTGTTTTTGGATCCTCCACGCAACTCTCTCAGCAAAACAGAGCATCTTCTCCTTCTGCTCAGGCGTGAACTTGGTTCTGTACCGTTTCTTCGATGATGTCGGTGTCGGTACAGCAGACCCGGTACCGATTCTCTCCTCACTGGAGGATTCTGTTGTGGTACCACCACTGAGGCCACTTTGGTACTGTCTACCTTGGTATGGAAACGGGTGGTGGGTAGGCGGTAGAAGGAGAGGTACCGATACATGGCTTGTGCCGGAGATCCGATTGGTACCAACACAGTCTTTTCTATGGAAGCTGCGGTGACATGAACAGGCAGCGCATCTTAACGGGTTATCGGGGTCGGGCATGAACTCCCCACAACCGTCAAGCACATGTCCACCTAGTGAAGCCGCATGGTTTTTCAGGCACTCATGGTAAGTCGCCGTGCCGTTGCTAGTAGTATCAGGTGTATTAGGGTTTGGTTGGAATTTGGTGGCGGTTTGAGGAGGTGGGTCAATTTGATGGCCATTTCTCAAGCTAGTACCGGTGGTGGTGGTAGCACCTGTAATGGGTCTTGGGGAAGAGAAGGTGGAGACTCGAATCGAAGAATGATTGGTGTTAGAATTGTAGTTGTACTTGAGAGGAGAAGAGATATGGGGTATCTCTTTGTCTTGGTTTCTGAATTCCATGAGATAATTTTTAGGTGCTCTACTGGGTCAAAACTTGTAAAAGCGTGCCAGTGGGAGGATTCAGCGAATTGAGGTGTAATTGCACCAAAAGGAGAGAGAGAGAGAGAGAGAGAGAGAGAGGGACAAGACGAAGACGTGCAGCAAAAAAGGAGGCAGTAGCAACAGGAGGGGACGGATGGAATGCTTTAGTTGAACAGTTGTAGGCTGCAGAGAGAGGGAAAGAGAATGTGAGAGAGAGAGGAGGGGGTTTGGTGAATGAATAATTGGGGATTTGGTTTCCTTCCCTACCACTACTAGGGTACTACCAGCACAGCTTCTCTAATGACGACTGACAAGTAGTGGCAGAGGAAATTTAGAGAGGACAGCTAACTTCTGAGTGGGTAAGGTTAAGTTAAACAGCAATTTGTTTTTATGGGTTACAAAATAAAAATAACTAGAATGATATCTTTGTTTTGTATTATTAGATAGTTAAATTCTACTTTTTGTAGATTATTATTAATAAAAAAATAGACTATTCTAGCTCTTCAAGCCAAAGCAAAAATAATAATAGGTTATTTTGTAAAAATAGATTATTATTAATTACCGCTAGCAACGCTAGGGGTAACTGTTCTAAAAAAATATGATCCGCCTGAGCTCGGGTAAATATAAAAAGTTTGATCATTTTTTAAAATAGATGAAACATTTTACAATTTATATGTACTAGAAGAAAATAGATAGAATATTTTAAATTTAAATATACTAGAAGGGTCACAAAGCATTTTTCATGCCGGATTTTTTGTCGCTGGAAAAAAATAAAATATTTCTTAGTGTGTTACTAGAACAAAATGTTTGGATCTGAGTTGTTAATCCCGGTTCAAATTTCGGATCCGGATCAATAAAAATATTTCATAGTCATTCTAGTACATTTAAATTCTAAGATAATTCATCTATTTTTTTAAGAATTATTTTATTTCTTCAGTATATTTATAAAATGACTTCATAAGAAATAGATGGAGTTATTTAGAATTTGAATTTACTAGAATGACTACAAAACATTTTTATTGACCCGTATATAAAGTTTAAACCGAGATCAGTAACTCGGAACCAAATATTTTTATATTTTTTCCAGCAACACACTAAGAAATATTTTTATTTTATTTCCAGTCACTAAAAATTCAACTTGAGAAATATTTCGTGGTCCTTCAAGTATATTTAGAATTCAAGTATATTTAAATTCTAAGATATTTTTTTAATTTTCTTTCGTGGTCCTTCTAGAACATATAAATTGTAAACCGAACTCATCGGTCAATTTTTTTTAGAACGTTAACATGCTCTACCGTTAGCTATAGCAGCAGGGTGCAAAATCAAAATTTCAGAAATTTAAGGGCATGTTTGGAATTTTGTTTTTACATAAGAATATAATAAAAATTTCGCCTGTAATTATTGGATTATTTTTCAGATTTTACTCCCGATATTTTTAATAATACCCCCAAAAAAAACAAATTATCAAATATGCTCCCACCTCAAACTTATTTGTAAATCTACCCCAACCGCCCGTCCACTGGGCGGTCCACTTTCCCCACCTGACCACCCAGTTGCTGGGCGGTTCAGTACCCAGATCTGACCGCCCAGCAGCTGGGCGGTCCGCTATAAAACCCCTATAAAAGGGGTTTTTCTCTCTCCTGATGAGCACAGTATTCATTCTCCCAATTTTCCAGAACCGAATGAGAGAAAGAGAGGCGATTTTGAACAGTAATTCCAGAACAGTAATTCCAGATGTTGGTTGCACTGTATGCGGGCGGGAAGTTTACCCGGGGTGCGGAGGGAGCACAGTACACTCAGGAAGCAGCCTACGGCTTCGAGGTAAATGAAAATACCTCATTTGTTGAACTGAAGGGAATAGTGTATGAAAAGATCGGTGTGAACTCCAACCGGTATGATATAGATTTAGCTACCCGGATTAACACAGTAAGTGGTGGTAGACCTTACTATACCAGGTATCCAATAACAGATGAGTCGTTATGGAGGAATGCTTACAACACTTTTGAGTCACAGGAGTAATGGTAATGGACTTATATTTCAGGAGAGTTCAGCGTGAACCCGGGGTTGAAACATCTAGGAAAAATAGAGGTTATGATCACTCGGGTTATGACAACCCGCGTCACTCGAGTTATGACAACTCGAGTTATGAGCACTCGGGTTATGACAACTCGGGTCATGAGCACTCGAGGTATGACAACCCCCGCCACTCTAGTTATGACAACCCCCGCCACTCGAGTTATGAACCGCCCGTATCACCCGTTTATGAGAATTATGTACCTAATTTTACCACCGATCTACCACCACCACCACCTCCTCCTGAAACCCCAATCCAACCCAGATTTCCATCTGTACCACCATCATTACCTATAGTGTCACCCGTTGCTACCTGGAGAGACCTTGACATTGATGCTGAGATCGATGCCATACCACAAAGAGATTTGCAAACGGGTGACGAATGAGACGGGAATTGGGATTCGGATCACATGTCAGAAGGTGATGGAGATTATTTACCTAAGGAAGACAGATTTCCATTAGAGGTCGGACAGATAGGCATATGTGCCCCACATTCAACGATACCACTGCTTTTAAAGAGGCAGACATCTCATTTTTTGGGCCGCGTGTCAGATACACTGAAGAGCTTGCTCCGCAGCAGGTTTACAGCAACATAGATGAACTTATGAAGAAAATAAATGAGGTACTGTCTTTGAATGTTGGAATATAAGCGTACCGACTGTCGACAACGCGTTGCAATTCAAGGCCATAGCATGGGCGTTCGGTCCATGTATTCAAGTTGTGCCATACATTAGACCGGTCATTAGTGTAGATGCATGCTTCATGTCTGACCGTTACGACGGGAGCCTGCTGATTTCATGTGCATATGATGCTGAAAACCAGTTGTTGCCTTTGGCCTTTGCAATTGTTGAGAAGGAGGACGGGGAAAACTGGGGATTTTTCATGAGGTTCGTAAGAAGACAAGTGGTTGGCGACCGGTTCTTTTGTGTCATATCAGACCAGTACAAAAGAATCAAATATGTTTTTGATCGCCCAGATTTCGGGTGGTCGACAGCGAACGACGATTGTGTGCACAAGCTGTGTATGCAACATGTTATAGACAACTACACAAGAACTACGGATCTGAAAAATGGGTTGCAGATACATTCAGAATTGGTTGCAAGAAGAAGAAGCCGAGAAGGATGGAAGAGATGTTCAAAGATTTTGCCAAGGTATGTATATTTTTATTTGTTGACTTATATTTTTTAAATTATTTACTTAAATTTTCTCATCTGAAATTGTTTTTTTTTTTGCAATACTGTCGAAAGGCAAATTTGTACTTACTCAAGGCGGGAAAAAATAATCCCGCCGATCTTGCTGAGCCACTCGCATATGAGAAGATATTGCAAGCCCGTGATGGAGGTTTCCGATGGAGAATTATGACCACAAATTGGTCTGAGTCATTGAATGTTGTTTTCAAGCAGAGCCGGCAGTAGACCGGATGGGACTATGAAGTTTGTGCAAAGGATGTTCAAGTATGTTGTTATTTTTGCACCTGACAATACTGTAACATGCACTTGCCAAGGAATCCAGTTGGCCCACCTACCTTGTTCTCATGTTATGGCGGTGTGCCAAGAGAGAAACTTCTCTGAGGATGATTATGTCGCAGACATGTACCGTACCGATTACCTTGTGAGTACTTGGGGTGCATCTTTCCATCCTTATCCCAACCAGTATCAGTGGCCGCCCTATGTTGGTGATAGAGTCTGTCCCGCAAGCGGGTAGATCAGAAAAGGAAGAAGACCCCACAAACGTCAAGAAGTAATGACCATGGACGAGATGGAAGATAGGCGAATGGGACATTAGGCCCACCGTTCAACAACTGACAGGCAGCGAGCAGGTACGGTTGATTCCTTTTATTTACTTATATTTTATTTTGATTTTATTTCAACTGGAATGCAATGCAGATGCCATTAACGAAGCCAACGAAAGAGAAAATGCTAGAGTTGTTGCTGAGGCTACCGGTAGTAGCCACCGCACTCATGAAAGCCCAGGAACCGGTAGTAGCCATGGAGAGACATCCGGTAGTACCGCACAACCAGCTGCACCCAGACCCAGACGTCGTATTTTGAGTTTGTTCGGCCGTCGTCGTTGATTACCTAGTTTTGTTAAATTATGTTATGAACTATTTTAGATGTATATTGTGAACTATTCTAATTGGTAGTTTGTGAACTATGCAATTTTTTATTTGCCTCGATTATTTTATATGCTTCATTTTTGTTATTTTTATTACTTAATTACGTATTTCAAAAACTAACAACATAAAATATAAACAAACACAAAACTAATGAAATAAAGTCTACGACATAAATTTCTAAAAATTCTACAACATAAATTCCTAAAAAATCTACTTCTTACAACGAGCCTTGAAAGTGCATGGAACAAAGTCATCATCAGAGTTTGCCTGATCTGGATCAGTCACAGCAGACGAAGTGGTAGCCTTACCAGTACACGGAACAAACTTATCGTCCGATGCTGGAGGCTCTGGATCAACTTTCTTCTTTTTCAAACCAAAGTCGTAGGAGTTTTCCACAAAGTCATCGTCTGAAATTTCATACTGAACATGTCATTTACTCCATTCCTCCAGCTTACATGTCTCACAATTAAAAAAATCACGACATATTTGACACTTGTATTTTTTTTCCTCATTTTTACCTCGATCACTAATTGACCCTCCTCTCGCTACGCCACGATCTCAGTTGCTCGCTTTCTTACCTCGTTTGTTACTGTCCATACCTCTACTAGCCTCAAAATCGCCTCTCTTTCTCTCTTTCGGTTCTGAAAATTGGGGGAATGAATACTGTGTTGCTCAGGAGAGAGAAAAACCCCTTTTATAAGGGTTTTATAGAGGACCGCCCAGCTGCTGGACGGTCAGATCCGGGTAGTGGACCGCCCAGCTGCTGGGCGGCCAAATGTGGAAAGTGGACCGCCCAGCAGACGGGCGGTTGGGGTAGATTTAAAAATAAGTTTGGGGTGGGGGCAGATTTGATAATTTGTTTTTTTTTTTGGGTATTAATAAAAATATCGGAACAATATCTTAATTTTTCAAGAAGGCAAATTATTTAGAAAATTTTCATATTAAGTAAATAAGCATGGGTGGAGTCAAAACTTTTAAGTTATGAGTGTCAAACACATTGAAAATCAATTATATAAAATTTTAATGTGATTATGTAGTCAATTTTACGATAGTCATAGCATTTAATCTGAATTATACAGTATACGAACATAATTTTTGAAAAATGAATGAAGATCAATTTTCTCTTACTTAATCCGCCATAGTTTATAAGTGTATTTAAAATACTAAACATATGTTAATTGAAAAGTAAGATAAACAGTTGCGCAGGAATATAAAGAGCCTAGGAAAGATTACTTGCATGGTAAACATATCAAATACAATATATTTATAAGAGTAGGGTTCAAATGTTTTTATTTTTTGTGTTTCTACTATGCCTCTATTTTAAAAACTTTAATAACTCAAAATTTAAAGCTTAAAAGTCAAAATAAAACCGTTGAATAAGATCTACATCATTTTATCTATGTGCTCATAAAAAATTATCACATTTTGATTTTGTTTTTATGTGAATCAATAAGTTGAAAAATCAACGTTTAGAAATTATCCACATTAGTACGTTTTTTATAAGCTCTTGATGACAACCAAAACAATATTGAAATATCATAATTTTTTACACGTGCATAGATAAAATGATGTATATCATATCCAACGGTTTTATTTTGACTTTTAAGTTTTAAATTTTGAGTTATTAAAGTTTTTAAAAATAGAGGCATGGTGGAGGTATGAAAAATGAAGGCATTTGAACCCTCCTCTATTTATAAACATAGAAATTGTCTAATTAAATAAGCAAAAGACAAGTAATTAAAGAGCCCAGGAAATAGATGACTTACCATTAATCAAATTCGAAAACTTAATTATGTCTATGTATTTAAAATTACTGATATTATTTTCGATCTTTGTTCTGAAAATAAATTATGTAATAGAAAATGCATGTCAAAAATTTAAATTGAAACATATGCTATGAAATACAATAAAATATCAAAATGTACATGAATTTCGACAGATGATCACCAACAATATTGTAACTAATTTCATATGTTGAATTAAGTATACTCTACATATTGATAAAGAATTGTTAATAATAAGAATAATTTATTTTTAGTTATATAATTAAATTTAACAATGAATATTCACGATAGATTTAAAAATTAAAAATATTTTAGTGATTTGACTTATTTCAAAAACCTTGAATTCAATTATCATTATAAAGTTTATTTTGGACTGATCATTGATCAATTGAATTTCTATACAAGGTCTTATCTAAACGGACGGATTGGATTCTAAATAAAAAAAAAAAAATCCTCTCGATCATATTTATCAATTTGTAAGACTTGTAAGCCATTGGGACTTCACCACCGTGAGTAAAGATTTTAACAAAGCGGTTTTGACTCAGCGCGTGAATTTTAGAATCAAAACAACAATGCATGTAAAAAATGAAAATGGGCGGAAAATATCTGATGTGAATTCAATTCGTATTCGAAAATTAGATATGGATATCTTGTATTTGAATATTCGTACGGATATGGATACGGAGATAGTTTTAAATATTAATTATTTGTATTGAAATAGTATATATATATCGTATAGTTTCATATATTTTATAAAAAAATATGTTATTCATCATTATAATTAGATAAATATTATAAACTTTGATATTTTTTAATAATATTTTAATAAATTTCCAATTCGATCCGTATTGTATTTGTATATGTCTTATATTCGATCCGTATTGATATTTGAAAAATAAAAATGAATACAGATATGGTTTTACCACTATCCGAGATTCCGATCCTTTTTCACCCCTAGTGCATATAGTTCGTACGCTTTGTGTCGTATGAGCCACATTTTTTTCATTTTAATTCTATTATTTGTACGCTGCTGCACGAAGTCAAAGTAGTATTGTTAATATCTTTAACCATGCATAACCTTGTAGTTTTTTAATTAACTACCTCTTAATCAGAAAGGTATCTTTCTTTAATATTTATTAACACTTAAACAATGCCACTTTGGAAATGGTATTAGCAGTTCCCAAAGCCATGTTACAGTAGACACATTAATTAGCTTAAACACTCAAATTGGGCTTTATAATCATGGCATTATATTTTAATTATCATACAGTTAGACGTGGGTCAAGATGGCCTTCTGTTTAATAAATTCTACCTCTCTACGTACCGTACCGTTTTGGTATATGAATGGACCGAGGTGTCACGACACGTGTATGTTTCCTTATTGGAATACAATATTGATCTCCAAGGTCAAAGTATTGTTTATGCTTTGCTAGAGAGTCCGGCTACTATGACACTAGTGTCATTTCAAATTATATAACATTACATCTTATACCGTTGGATCTGTTTTAATATTCGTGCAAAACACTAGTGTCTTTAATATTCGTGCAAAACACGAATATTAAAGCAGATCCAACGGTATAAGATGTGGTGTTATTTAATTTGAAATGACACTAGTGTCATAGTAGCCGGACTCTTTGCTAGATGTTTCGGAAACAGTAGACCAAATTAAAAAGTAAAACAAACGGTATAAGTTTCACGAGAAAAAGTTATATTTGATAAGAGGGAGGTTAGCATATAGTTTTAGTACGGTTGGTTATTTAAAAGTGGAGAGTTTAATTTTTTTTTTCTGTGAAGGTTTTTAAAAAGAGAAAATATTATATTTATTCACTAATAAAATAATTAACTTATTGAAAGAAACAATATTTTAAGTGAAAACTAATGCATTTAAATTAGTATTGTAAATAATGGTATGTTGGACGGACAAGATATCATCAATCAATTAATCGGTATGCGGCAAATTAATTAGAACTTTGTGTTTTCATAAAAGTTACGTACATATATTCATAATTTATTAAAAATAATTAATTTAACTCATCAAACTTATGAAATAAACTTATTTTAACTTAATTTCCTTGTTAATTAATAAAGTTTTATGAAATTATTATTTTAAAAAAGCCCAAATAAGATAAGACAAAGAATGTAATGAATTATTTGAACAAATCAGTCGATTTGACGGACTAAATGGTCCAATAAATGACCGACTAAAAGACCTACAAGTCTTGTAATCACAAAAAAAACAATTGAACAGAAATAAACAAAAATAATCAAGAATAATTAGAAATATATAATTGGCTGATTAATTAGAAAATCCATAAACACACCTCCACCAAACCTATTTGTAACGGTTTGCCACCGCCACTGACTAAACGGCCGATTAATCGACCGCTTAATCCGTTTTTTTACAACACTGATTTAAATGGCACTGAACAACATTAAACAAAATGTATTGTGCGGCTAGTTGAAAAACAAACATTCTTAAATATATTTAAAATTACTTAATATAAAATTCATGATACAAATTAGGAGGAATTTATAAAAAATGATGCTAACTAACAAACAAAATAAATAATTTAATGTATCTATCTAGCAATTACTAGCAGTGTTGTTCTTTGAGGGAATATTTTTTTTATTATATCATTTCCATTCAAATAATCCAATATCTAGACAGCCACACAACATTCTAACGCATGTTATGAGTTTGGAGATTGGCTGGCATTATATTAAATATTACTCACAAATAGTTTATGATGTGTTAGAAAAATAATATTGTGCATGCAAAATCTCGTGATTTGAGGATTTTGATTCTGATTTTATACAAAAAGAATAAGAAAACAATCACTGTGATTTAGTCAAACCATCGAAGTAATTAATTAAATTATATTTTTGAACTGAATTAAATTTAGTGATTGAATAATTTGTCAATTTGTGACAGGAGGAAGTTAATTGCTGACGTGGACCTCGTTGAGGAAAAATATTGAAGCTGCACATTTCACTAGCGTGTGGATTTGCATCTATAAAATTAAAGGGATAATTTTTGTATGCTCATGTAAATTTTTAAAGTCGATATATTTATGAAAATGTCATTATATATAATATTTTCATAATTTCTTTTTAAAAAAAGTGAATCAACCAACCGATTTTTATTAAAGCCCTTCATAATGCATAAGAGTACCTGAAAAGGCACCTATATGCAACATGAAATGTACATACTAGTATCCATACAATAACAGCTAAAAACATATTACAAGCAACAAACAATTATCCATAATGCTACCACAAAATGCCACATAACTACTCAGCAGTACATATGCAAACTAACAACAAACATAACTATAAAAGGTTACTAATATC
Source organism: Carex parvula (assembly GCA_025461045.1). Taxonomy (NCBI): domain Eukaryota; kingdom Viridiplantae; phylum Streptophyta; class Magnoliopsida; order Poales; family Cyperaceae; genus Carex; species Carex parvula. The sequence goes on along the minus strand of JAJGRW010000341.1, from coordinate 59,075 downwards.
CAATAAAAAAACTGAAATAGTAATGGAGATAAGAGTCATAGTAGCACCAGCACGTGTACTATCAAAAACATCAAAAAACAATCAAGTCAGTTCTTAACACTCTTCCCTTCCTCTTCTCCATATATTAGACAATGAATATTGTATTTTCATAAAAATTGAACATTTTTTATTCTATCTACTTTATTTATTTTTATTATTTTTAAATTTGAATACAAAGCTGCCCTTTCATTTTAAACGGTGGAGTGATTTTTCTATCTACGGTCTTCTTCTCATGAAAGTTGCTCATCTAACTCAATTGGCTTGTCCTGCCCCCATCTAATGGAAACTGAACATATCACTAAATTGCTCTGCTCCGCTAGCACTCGTTCTTCTATTATTTTTGTCTAATAGGAGGCATTAGACATACCAGTACAGAGACTGGCGCATTTGGAAACACAATCAATATACATTTGAATGGAAAGAAGGAATAAAAGATCCAACGAATCATGACCCTCAATGCATGACACTCGTTGCCTTCCAGCTGCTCTTCTGTACTCTTTTGTACTGAAGAACTAGAAAATCTTGATAGAGAGAGACTAAAAATTAAAATACGCAATGAGTGAAAATTGAACTCAAGTTCTCCACAATATAACAAAATAAACTATAACATATCGAGTACAAGTAGATACGTGCAATGTTCCAAAAAAATTAAATTAAATTAAATTATAGTATACATAACTACAAATTTTAAATCATAGAGGTGACTTAGCTGTTTTTTTCAATGGCTTTAGATCCGTCTATGAATCTCTCTCGGTATAACAAAAGCGACATGTTCAGATACAATTCAAAGCAATAATAAGAAGAAAGAGTACTGAAATATATGAAGGATAATCTAGTTGGAATAATTGCAGTAAACTCAACACCCCTCCCAAAACCACACACACAAAATAAGAAAACGCTAATGCCTCTCAACATGAAGGTATCAGAAATGAAATCGAGCAAATTTTGTTTTCTATACATAACCGAAGAAGATAATACCAAGCGGTAGACAAAACTCAAATTCTTTTTGTTCCCGACAAGAATTCAACAGAGAGAGAAGACAACTAGATAGGAAGGGATTACTTCCATTTAATCTGAAGGGCATTTTGTAAATTTAATTTAAAATAGAATAAAATAATAGATTAAATAAATAAAAGATGTTAGTTTTATGAAGATATTGGATATTATAATGTTTTTTATGAATACATAAAAATTGGCTATTTTAAAAGTTTACATGGACAAAATTAAATTATATTTTTATAATATAAGCTAACATTTTGTCCGTACAAAATTTAGTTTATAATCGGGTTGCTTTGACCTCCTTGTAGCAACGTTTGTCTTAGAGTGGAAAAAACGTGTTGTGCCGTGCCGTGACTTTGGTCTCGTGCCGTGCCATGTTATAACTAAGTTAATTTTTACGTGTCGTGTTGTGTCATGACCAAAATGTCAAGGGGTGGTTACGACACACGAACGGTCACACCACATGAGTCACGCCGTGCCTAAACGTGCTGTGACTATACGTAACTCGCGTGACTCGCGTGATCATTTAGTCATAATTTAGATTAGTTTATTCAAGATTCACTATTAAATTAATATCTAATAGTCTTAATTACACGTGATTACGTGTCGTGCTGTGCCGTGACTAAATCTTTCACGTGCCGTGCCGTGCTAAAGTTTCAAAAGATGAGCACGGCACGCGAGTCACTGCACAAGTAACTGACACGCGTGCCGTGCCGTAACCGTGCCGTTCCGTGACGGAACCGGCTCCGTCGTGCCATTTTTGAAATGAATATTTGTCTTGGTACATGTAAATTAATATTTTTTTAGCCAATTATGATATGTTTAAGACTTTACGTTGCAATTAAGGTAACTTATTTGTCATCTTTGCTGTGAATATCTATTTTATTTTTAATTCAATCATTTTGTAATATCGACTAGTATGGACAATGGTGTTTATTAGATAGTTCATAGTTGTAATGTATAACTGTTACAAGTTTCGAACATACGGAGATTATAATGAATTTTATTTAACACAGGAAGTTCATATTTTCCACTAGACTAACAAAAATACGTTATTCTAAACAATTATTCATATTTAGTATGGAAATCACCAAAATAACAAAAACATATGCATAATTTATTTAATCTAATGTGCAAATATTAATCACTTAACTAACTAATTAAACAATGCGCATCATGCATAAGCAAGGAAATGTGAACAAAGAATCCGAGCTCACTTTGTACCCACTATGCGTCTATGCACGACACGTGTACTTATTTCGAATAAATAAATCCTAAAATAATAAAAAATAAATTTGTGGCTAGGGTTGAACCACGTTATTTAAAAACTATCTTTCTAAAGGTACTGTAAATCTGTGAACCATGTCTGACGAGATCCTCTAAAGTCTCTGTATCTCTGATTAAAACAATATAAATGATGTGCTTAGATTTGGGATTTAATTATTGTGTTAGTTGGTGGTTACATTGCGTGATTAGGACACTTATGATATAATTAAGGGTTTGTCATCTTTCAAGATACCGCCCAATTATATTTTTTAAATATCATACCCGCCCAATTCGTTAAGTATGGTTTATTTGATTAAATATATGTATTTTTAATGATTGATAGGCAAACCTATTAAATGTAGCACTAACAAAAGTATAAAATCAGGCAATTCATATGTGTCTGTTCAAGTTTCAATTATCTCAACCTATTAAATATATTAAATATATTGACAGTGTTGTTTTGACTTTATACAACACACAAGTCTTATATTTTTAATTTATTTTATTGTACATATGTTGTATGAAGCTAAAATTACAGTATTAATATCTTTATTCTAGTTTTTGGCTCAATTCACTTAAAGTATTTTTCTTTGGTGGACGATCAGTGAATTTGTATTGTAGTAAAGAAGGCATGACTGAGTACAATTAGATCTGAGTCATCTATATTAATTTGGTACGAATCTCAAAACAAAAAGACATTAAATTTCAATCACTCGGCTGAGATTTAATGAGAACTAAATTTGATAGGATAGGGGTCCAATGGGAAGGGATCCAAGCTTGTTGTTGTTACTTCCGAAATTTTTATTAATACCATATTTAAAAAAAAAAACCACTTTTTCTTAAAATTCAAAAAATATCAGGACCGCAGGGCCAATGGGCGGAATTCACATCCTCCCCGGTACCGTAATAGGAAATCTTTTACAATTATTGGATCTGGACCGTTCTTTTTAACTTGACATGAATCTCAAAGCCCAATAATACTGCCCCTGCGCTAGCCCTAATCTCAAAGCGGCTGAGAGTTAATTTCAAACCGTAAAGTGAAGGGAATCTTTTACAGTAATGGAGAGGATACTTGTTCCAATGGGCGACCCTTTTCTTGGGGCCGCCATGTGTTACTGCGGCCCCACAAAATGTGAGGCCGTTCATTGGCCCTACAGCCCCATTTTTTTTTTTAACAGAAATTGTATTATTTTGTTTGTTTTTTTTGTTTTTTTATATAGTTTATTTATTATGTTTAATTGTTATTTTGTTTAAGGTTATGTAAGTTTTATTTATACTTTGACAATATTATTTTATTTTTAAGCCATTTTGTGCTATCTTTCGTAAATCATAAAAAATAGAATTGATATTCTACAAGTTCATTATATAACCAATTTACTGGAAATCAATAAATACTTAATTTTTCTATATTTTGCTGAAAATAAAATAAATAAATAAATTTACATTTAACTTTTTAACTAAATATACAACAACAAAATCAACACAAAAACTCAACTACAAAATTAAATCTATCTGTTTATAAAAAATGAAAGTGGGGCCGCAGGGCCAATGAGTGGCCCAATCTTGGGGCCGCATTAGCACGGCGCCCCCCCCAGAAATGGGACGCCCATTGGCCCTGCGACCCTGCTATTTTTTGAATTCCCCATAAAAAGTGGTTTATTTTTTTTTTTTTTTGGATTATGGTATTAATAAAAATTTCGGTTGTTACTTCAATTACTCAAGCAAATGAAGTTTAAATGAGGGGTTTAACAATAGTTGTCGCACAAGATAAAATAACAATTAAGTTCTTTAAAGCTCTCTAGCATTGCTAATGGTTAATAGATAAAATTGAATATTGCTTTGCAAAAGCAAGTGGCCCTCAGATAGGCTGAAAACGGGGATAATGCTAATACTATATCCACATCCACATTTCAATGAGCGGATACGAATACGGATACAAATAGTAAACGGATGTCAAAATGTAAAATCAAATCCACCTTAAATAGATACGGATAATCCACGAATACGGATTCGAATACGGATACAAAACGAATAATTATCGGATAATTGAGTTATATAAACTTTAAATTACAAATACTAATTAACAACACTGAAACAGATTGAACTGTTTCTCAACATAGATAGCATGTGATAAAAGTAGACTTCAAAACTAGTTAAAATCAAAGCATAAGTTGCAAAAAGTAACAAGGAATAATTCCCAGGTGGCACCATATGTTTAGTGACAATTTTGCAAATGTCAGTGAGGTCAAGTATTGTGCAATGACAACAAAAGGAAACTTTACTGGTACCGGGTACTTCGGTACAGGAAACATGGTACCTGTTAGAGAGATGTGTAAGAAAGGTGGGGAAGTTAACAGTGGGATCATGGATACAGGAAAGGAAGTTGTTAAACATGATAGTTGTATATGCTTGTCGGATCTCATCAGATTTTGTTATGGGACCTGCAAACAGTGTTTAATTTGGTTAATGAAATAGTTGCTTATTTCTCTAGAGTTAAATGTGTGTTGTTCTTTCATCTCTAGAGATATGCAGTATATTGTTTATCTGATTTGTAATATATGCCTAAGGGCTGTTTCTCAAAAAAGAAAAAGAAAAAAGAAAACCGAACTGAGATATGTAACAGTATGGTGTAAATCAATGTATGGTGTGAATCATAGTAATTGGATAATTATTTAATAAAAATTAATACACGATAATGCATAACAGATTTGTATAATATAATCATAGTAATTTGAATGTACAGGAGATTGGTACATGAATGCACTGAGATGGTGCCCCCTAAGTGCAGAAGCAAGGGCACTTTGGAAGCCATTCAAGCTGTGATACAAAAGGGGATTGGGGAGTGCATTTTTTACACTTTCAATTCAATCATGGCAAGTTATTGTTCAATGTTTGGTCCACCGGTAACCGCTGATTGGAGAGCTTATGAAGAAAATTTTCAAATATGGAGGTTGCTCAAGGAGAATACATCTTATTCTTGCATGCATGTGCTTAGAGGAGTGTATCAGATGAAAAGAGAACGAGTCTAAAGAGAGGGTGCTAAGTTAATCTTTGATTAATTATAGTTTTTATAATATTAAACATAATTAATCTGAATTTTAGGTATATTTGCTATATGCTAAAATTATATTGGATAAATATGTGAGTTCTTTGAATTTAGAATGGTAAATACATAATTATAGAATTTAGAATGATAAATATGTAATTTCAATGTTTTTGAGTGGTATATATGTAATTCCCCCTAAAAAATATATATAATGGAGTCCTTTAAAAATATATACAAATTTATCACTAAATCCAATATCATGTAATTTTCAACTCCAACCGGAATCAGAAAAGTAAGTTGAATTAATGTAATTTCAAACCTCCCCAATTTAACAGGTTCGTTTTCAGCTTCCAATTATGGCATATAATATATCATGAAAAATCTAAATATTATATATTAAAAAAAATATTTTCCCAAAAAAATATTTTTTTATAAATTTAATTAAGGGGGGTTTCATGTCTACCCTCAAAGTCTTGAAAATTACGTATTTCTCCCTCTATTTAATTAAGGGGGATTTCATATAAATTCAAAGAACTCATATATTTATCTAATTAATAAAAAACTGAGATTAACTGCGGTTAATATTATATAAAATATAATTAACAACTTATTACTTCCCTTCCTCCTTCCCCTTTGGCGTATGATTTTCCCGCCTTTCTTTAGCGCTAAAATTGTGACTTTATGTCTTCCCGTGCTCTAAAACCTCCTCTCTAGGGGTGGGCTAGATGTTGCTAGAAAATTTAAATTTGGTAGCTTCATCACTAGGGGTGCGCTAAAACCGCCTTTGGAATATATGGAAGCAGCGAAATAGCCTCATCTTTAGAGGTGTTGTGGTTAGTCCTGAGATCCTCGCACGTATGATATTGGAGGGAGGCAAGTTGTGGGCTAGATGTAATTCAAGTAATTTGAAGGCCCAATGAGCACGTATGATGTTGGAGGAAGGCAAGTAGTGTAATTTAACATAAATTTCAAGTAATTTAACGTATTTTAGTATAAATATGCTAATTATACATCAAAATAAGTAATATAACAAATAATTTAAACAAAAAATTCGAATTTTCAGTGTTAGATTTCATTATCTTGCTCTTCATAGTGTCTCTTAAAAAAAAAAAAAAAAAAAACCATTTGTGACTGGTTTGGACATTTTTGGCAAAAGTAGAAAATCGTGGGTATAATAATTAATTTGTAATTAACTTTGGATATTAATAAAAATGTCGGGGAGGGCCTTGTACGGTTGTACCAGAAACCAAGGTTACATGAGCAAATAGGACTGCCCCGGCTCAGGCCCAATGAGTACCTCGAAACTTTTGACCTCCGGCATCCTAATTTTAACTAAAATTGAGATGAATGGCCCGGCCCGGAACTTCATCATGCTAATATTTGGGCTGATATTTAAATATTGGATCTGTAAGAGAAGATAACTTCTGACTTATGAGCCGATATTTTTCTAGTTAGCCCTTAATATCTCAAAATTTGCACTTTACTATCTTTTTATGTAAAAATAAAAAATACCACGTGCGCAAAATCAATATGCGCATGAGTTTTCTTCTTCGTTCTAATTTGAGCTGTCCCACCATGTGGAGCATGATATTGCGCATGACCAAGAAGTCATGCTCATATTGATTCTACACATGGTAATTTTTTATTTTTACAATAAGAGATGATAAAATGCAAATTTTGATGTATTGAGGTGGTGACTAAATTTTTTTCAAACTTTTGAGATGCAAATAGTATTGACCGATAATTTTTATTTGTTGTATTAAAAAATTAATACTTGCAAAATTTCACAGTTTCTCCAAAAATTCGGATTTTAGCATAGTCTCATAGTTAGTACTTAGTATGTATTTCACACAGAATGAAACATAAATATTTTCTAAAAAAAATCAATATTTTTGAGTGAAACGTATAATCTGCGTTTCACCGATATCATTTCATAATACCGATTTTCCCATAATTCATATTTCAACCACTTAATTATTCAGTGCTCTTCGTATAGATTAATTTGATTGATGGTATGGATATAACTTTTTTTAGGGGAAATTTCACGTATACCCCTCAAAAACTTCAAAATTACGTATTTCCCCCCTGTAAACTTTGAAATTACGTATTTTCTCCTCTAAACTTCAAATACTCACAAATTTACTCATTTTATTGTCTTTTATATTAAAACTCATTCTAAAATTTTAAAATACTCATTTTACCCTTTATTGAAAGCATATAAAAGCCGATCAGACTCAAATTTGAATTGGAAGGCTTCCTCTACCGTCTGATCCGGGTGCATCGCATTAAAATTTGTGCGCATCGCTTCAATATTCATGCTGATCAAGCACGCACGGATCTTAAAACAATTCTGATCTGCATGCATCGTGTTATGATATGTGCATGTTGCTTCAATATGCGTGTGTGTTCACATCAAGATTTGTGCCGATCTTGCGTGCACAGATCTAAAAGCAGTTCGGACGGTAGGTGAATCGTTCTGATTCAAATTTGAGTCTAATGGGCTTTTTATGTTTTTAATAAAATGATAAAATGAGTATTTTATAAATTTAGAATGAGTTTTAATATAAAAGACAATAAAATGGGTAAATTGGTGAGTATTTGAAGTTTAGAGGGAAAATACGTAATTTTAAAGTTTAGTGGGAGAAATACGTAATTTTAATATTTTTGAGGGGTATACGTCCCCTTTTTTTATGCTACTGATGAAGAAATCAGTCTAACGATTGTAATTTTTTTTTAATATTAATTCAGGTTGAGAAGGTGAAAAATTAAGTTATTTCGCTGCCTGCAATTCATCATTTGATGTGTTGGAGGAAATGATTCTTGATTGTGTTATTTTCTACAGACAACTCATGTGCATCTATTAGTGTTGTAGGTCACTTTATAGTTATTTTATACTGCTTTCAGTCATCTAGAAAATTTCACTCAACTAGTAACGACACGTTAGTTACGCTACGATCGAATGTGAATGGTCATATTAATTAATATTAATCTTAGTTACATGTATTATTTATGTAAACTTCAAGTTAGTTAAAATAAGAAAAAGAATTATAAAAAAATATAAAATAAAGAAGCAATTTGTAAAAGAAAATTGTGTAAAACAATAAATTTAATTTATTGTTTGTAATTTGTAATTTGAATTGATAAATAATTGTATATAAGAACGTTTTGTTACGTTCTGCATCGTGTCGTGTTCTGTACTGTGATCAAACCAACTTATATGTCGTGTCAATATCGTGTCGTATTTTTTGTAAGAATGTTTGCGACTTTCTGACATCCCAACTAAATCAACATATAAACTTGCTACACAAATAACTACATAAAACGAACCACATAAGAAAATATTCAGCTAAAGTCTATTGGGTCTGTCCGGTGGTCCGGCAACCAGCCCCACCACCTCCCTTCCTCAGTCTCACTTTTTTTTTTAACCCCTAATCTCCGCAAACACCTAATAAGCATGTCCTCTCCCCATCCCCATCCCCATCCCCATCCCCATCTCCAACTGCATCCCCACTACCATCACCCGCCTCAGTCCCCCACTCAATTCCACCTCCTCCCCATGGGCGAGCAAACCATCTCCCATCTCGCCCCCCAATCCACCTCCACCGCCACTTCTTCACCTCCTTCCTCCTCTATTACTGCCACCGCCACCCCCAATCCTTCCACCTCCTCTTCCATCGTACCCTCAAACCGTTCGAAAAAACGCCTCACTCAAAACCCCTCTTCTACTGCCTCTGAAAACTCTAACCCTAAAAAATCTCGCATCCACCCTGCCACTCCTCTCCTCCGCCCCCTCTCCGTCGACGGCGAGGTCGCCGCCGCCATCCGCCACCTCCGCTCCGTCGACCCTGCTCTCGCCAACGTCATCGATTCCCATGACCCACCAAATTTCCAGTCGTTCCACCCCCCTTTCCACTGCCTTGTTAGAAGCATCCTCTACCAACAGCTTGCTTTCAAAGCTGCTGCCTCAGTTTACTCTCGGTTTCTCTCACTTTGTGGCGGTGAGGCAGGTGTGGTGCCTGCTGCTGTCCTCTCCCTCTCACAACACCAACTCCGTCAGATCGGCGTGTCGCCTCGAAAATCGAGCTACCTTCATGACCTAGCCCGGAAATACCATACTGGGATCTTGTCAGACGAGTCAATTGTCTCCATGGATGATCGATCCCTCTTCTCTATGCTAACAATGGTGAAGGGAATTGGGGCTTGGTCAGTGCACATGTTCATGATTTTCTCTCTGCACCGGCCGAATGTGCTTCCTGTGGGTGATTTGGGGGTACGAAAGGGAGTTCAGATTTTGTATGGTTTAGAGGATGTGCCGAGGCCAAGCCAAATGGAGCAGTTGTGTGAAAGGTGGCGGCCGTATCGATCAGTTGGTGCCTGGTACATGTGGCGGCTGATTGAGAACAAGGCGGGGTCTGGTGGAGTGGTCCCTACTGGATCTGATGTGGTAGGAGGTAGTACTGCTGTTGGTGGTCTTGGTGTAACGGGTCCGCAGTTTGTGGATCCGATACAGATGCTTCCTAATATTGGTTAAGGCTGCATTGTCAATTTGATGAGGAGAAATTTTTGGCGGAGACAAGGAGAGGTAAAGCTGCTTGTTATTTTTCCCCTTTGTTTCGGGATTAAGATTATTTCGATTCTTACTTTTGGTACTTCTATTTAGTGTAGTAATTAAGTGGAGTAATGGTAAGCTTTTGTTAATTTATGTTATAATGAATACTTTAGAATATAGATTGAGTTCATTAAAAATCATGAATTTAAAGGTGCACTGTTCATGAAATACTTTGGAAATTGCAGGAGTGCTATTAGATATCTAATTTGTAATTTGAGGATATTTTTAAATAGACAAGTTTAGGTGTTCTTGCAGCTCTTTAAAAATTCTTGTTGTATTATTATATACCTAATTATTGATTTCAATTATGACAAGAGTTTTAGGAAAAAACTGACAATGACATGATGCAATTTTAAAGGTGCATAGTAGAGTTCTAGTCCTTGTCTGCTTTAGTTTCAGTTGAGTTTGTTAATTTTTTTTCCAATTCTAATACCAAATTTGAATGAATTATGGCTGTATTAATTTTCTAGATAATGATTGATTTGGTGATTCTTTCGTATCAAACATAAGCTTTGATCAATTGGGTATTTGATCAATTAGATAAACTAATCAAGATATCAAATTGGCTAAGTTTCCCAAGACAAGTTATCTGCTATGATTTGGTTTGCTCCTTTTTAATTATGAATTTTAAATAATTTTTATGGTTGCTACATTTGTTAATTCTATCAAAGAGTTCAATAGCTTTTTGATTCAGCTAAGTTAGATGATGAAGCAAATACAAAAAACAAAAACTAATAATTTCTCTTTGAGAAGTTCTGTATGTGCCTTTTTTATCTTCTTATAAATTTGTTCTCTCTCTCTCTCTCTCTCTCTCTGCACTCTCTTTATCTCTTGCCTACCCCAACTCCAGCCACCAACTCATTATCCATTTACATTAAACGGGTACCAGAGCTAAATTTGCTTTCTTTCCTTAACGGGTGTATATCAGTGCTCCTATTATTTCCCATCTGTTGTCCACTAAGCCACCAAAAGTACCCAATAAGCAAGGGAGGTAAAATACCACTGTAATAATGGAGAAGGTTTCGATAGATCTTATTTGGCAGTGCTAATATTAAAGAATTGGTTGATTCCTTGGAAGGTCGTCAAGTACATATGTTAGTTCAAAGTTTCAAGTGAAATTTAAAGGCAGTGAAACCCGAGGTTTTGTTATTTCTTTGGCATCCTTTATTTTCAATTGAGGGAGGCTTAGATATCAAGACCTGTGTGTGTGTGTGCACGCACGCTTGTGTGCATAAACAGAAAAGAAATAAAAAACTATTTGCTCTTTAACTGTACTATAGTCTTCACTGGGACATGTTGTGAAAAGTGTAGAAGTTATAATAGAATAATTTGTGCACATTTATTTTACCAGTTGGTTGTAAGAGTGAGCTGCGAGTTCCCTTTGTTGCTAGTTCCCATTAAGAAAGTCAAGCAATCATACAGAAATGTAATAGTATTCTTGTTAGTAAAACTTGTATAATAGTTTTTAGTAGGTAGATGTAAGTTTCTGGATAAAAGGAGGAAATTCTAAATTAAATGCTTGAGTATATTTTTAACCTTTTGATTTTGGCAATATTCATATCAGTCCCTGTTAAAAATGTTGAAATTTTACTTTTATGAACCACTCCAGTGTCGGTTGTTCCTACAAAGACAAGTTGCCCCCTGTTTCTTGGTCAATGGTTTATTTATTTTTTTCATAAAGACAGTTTTGTGGTACTGGAAACAACATACAATTACTATTGTACCTGTTCCAAATTGTTGATTGTATTATTGATTTTTTTTTTTTTCAATTTCAATTAATCTCTAGTTAAGATCAAATATGCAATTAAGTTCCCCATAACCTTGAAGTCTAGAACTATGTTAGTAAGCGCTTTAATTTATTTTTCACTTTGCATCAATAGTTCAACAAAGGGTAAGACTGAAATGCAGCTTAAAATTGCATAATTATCTTTGTAAAAAGAGCATTTGGTATTTTCCCTGTTTATTGAAACCAAGTGGGGCAGTAACTGCAGGGGGAGTTAAAGAAACCAATATTACCTCCGGTGCATTAAGTTACGGATAATTTGATAAATTTTATTACTCAAGGAAAAGACGTGGTGCTATTTATAGATTTCATCAAATTTTATTATAGATAGTTAAATGAGAAATTGCTGATGGGTTCAAGTGAATAAGCTACTTTTGGCTAATAACCCTAGTTGCCTTCCTAACTGTTACTTTTTATGCTCCCTATTTATGAGTATTTTTTGTTATCTCTCTGTTTACATCTGTTTTCTATCTGAAGAATTTGGTCAAGCTTCAACTAGTATTAAAATGTTCTGATCTGCTTCTCTATAGACGTCCATTTGATCTCAAGTGATGTTTGTTTAAGCTGTCGAAAGTTGGTACTGGTACAAACGAATGGTTTGTACCTGCAGATTGGGGTGCTGGTACAAATGTATGGTACCTTAGGAGGCATATTAGAAACTGAAAATAGAGAAAGTTGAGAACCTATGTGGGTACTGATTGCCTTGTGTTATAGCCTTGTAGGTAAATAAAAATATCCGTTCGAAAGATTTTTCTGTGAGTTACTAGTTTGTACCAGCTTCTGTTGGTACATTGCTTTCCATTCTGATCCGAAAAGGCAGTATGAATGTCAAATGCGTTATCGAATTGGAATTCTGTGTCGTGAAATTTTATATTTCTAATCCAAACTATTAATCTTGTTCATTTTTATAATTTTTAGAGGATTTTTATACTAGACGAAGTGGTAAAAAAATTTAAAGAATCTAATTAATTATAATGTGTTCGTTTTCTTTCTTTATATAGTAAAAAATAAACTAAAAAAAGTATAAATTCTACGCGAATTCATCTCTTCATAAATGAACAAGATTAATAGTTTGAATTCATTTGGGTTTCAAATTGGAAAATATAAATAAAAACATGAGGTTGTAGTGTGGCACTGAAGAGTCTGACTAGTATGACATCAGTGTCATATGACACTAACTTCAAAATTTATTGGATAGATTTCAAATGATGAATTCAAACCATTTAAATCGATGTACTTTATGAGTGGTATGTTTACATGTAAAATTTATATTTTTTTTGAATTTTTATAGTACCAAGTTAACCGGTCAAAAAATGATAAAAATGAATGTATTAAAATTAACTTAAAAAACTTCTACATTTGACCGTTTGGTTTAATACTATATAAATTCAAAAAATTATAAATGTTGCATGTAAACACATACTAATGAAAGACTTCGGTTTGAACAGTTTGAATTTGTCATTTGAAGCCGATTCGGTAGATTTTAGAGTTGGTGGTATACTGATTGAAATGGCACTGATGTCATACTAGTCTCGGCACTACTTAATACTTGTGAAGTCGTTCGTTTAGTGGAGGATAAATGGATAATCCATGTGTAAAAAGATAAGGCAGGACAAATAAAATAGTACGAGCTGTTGATATGCATATTGAAATATTTTAAGTTGTCTATTTTTCATAATAACACTGTTTTTTTTTTTTACATTTTAAATTACAATAATTGTTGTCATTTCCATCAAAAGCATTTAAATATTCAATTTTCTTCATCAAACTTGAAAATTACTTATTTTCTCATTAAAAACAAATAATTTTTCTCATTTTTCATTTCTTTAATCTAATTTTAAAATTTTATTTATAGATTAGAATAACCTGGTATTTATACTTGAACTTGGATATTTAGAAGTGTTGATGAGGAAATTAGATATTAAGAAATTGGATATTTAGAAAATTTCAAAATTTCAAGTTCTAGTCTATATGATTTTGGGGTTTTGTAAGTTATAGAGTTCTCATAAGAAGAGCAAGATTTTACTATTCTAATATAGATCATACGATTTAAAACAAACGGACTGGATCGATCTTTTTTAAATTTCAGACTCTTTTCTATGTATCTAGTCTGTTCTTTTTTAATGGTCCAGTCTGAATTGGAATTGTAGGATTTTCCTTTTCTTTTATAGTATCTATGACTTCACTAAATGTCAATAAACTAGAAGGTATGGATCGGAAAAGAAAATATGATAACAACACATTGCAATAAATTAAACAATTGTAACAAATAGGAATTTACATATTCATTTCACTTGCTGATGATCAATAGGTAGGATATTTATTACACTGAAACAAAACAAATGTAACAAATAACATAGTATACAACACATCAATTATATGAAGAAAACCGCGCAACAAAATAACGAATGGAAAGCCAATATTACAGCGATAAATCTCACATTCATCTCTTGCATATAATCACTAATTAAGAAACCATAAATCTTAGATTCATTTTTTTAATATTCAGCTGTGACAGTTGCAAGATATTCTTTCAAAAGCCTATTGAAGCGACACGGTCTTTCTAGTTGAACAAGATGTCCCGCCTTGTTTATTGATTGAATTGTGGTATTATCTCCTAGTTGCCTACGTAAACCAGAGTTCAATATAATTGATTAGAAATTGAACATATAGAGCCTTAATTTATAATGAAATAAAATTAGGAAGTTAGATAAAAAAACATGCTGAAAGATTATATATGCTTACTCTTTCATGTCCCTGGCAAGTTCGACTTTAAATAAGTTGTCATTTTCGCCCCATAATAGTAGTATTTTCTGCACAAATTATGTCATAAAATAATTATTAGATTACCATTATTATAATTTTGTAAAATTATTATTACATATGATCATTAATTCAGCATAATCTCAAAGTAACATAGTCTACAAATCAGCAGAGAAAAAGTTATTCTAACATACTTCTAATGATTCTGTTCATATTTTTCAATTAAGAAGTTTCTGGTAAATCTGTAATTTACCTGGGTTAAGACCGGTATTGTTGCATCTCTGGTACTGATCACCAATCCTTCAAGCAGCTCTGCTCTTTCTTTCCTGTGGTTAAACATCACCTGTGCATCAAAAGAAAAGGCAACCCCATTTTTTGAGTAATTTGCTTTGAAAAAATTCACATTATTAACTGGTCTAGACTCTACAGGATGCTAACCACCAAAACTAAACACTTGCTTCCAGTAGCATTTAACATTTTTAATTTTGAAGTAATTTTGTGTGCATATACCTTTCTAATAGGGTGTTTGCTTGAACACATTTTTAGACTGTAAAAGAGAATCAGTAACTAACTACAGAAGAACAGAGCAATCATTAACTTTTATAGTTTTGGTTTTTTGTATCACAAATTTCTTTGTTAATTACTTGAATTGTAACAATGAAACTTTTTTAGTCTTTGTTTTGATCTTCTGGGTCAAACAATAGACTGAAATACTGGTAAACACAACAGCCCAAGATGATTTTAATAGGACTGAAATTGATACCCATTCAACACTTTATAGTTATATAATTTTAACTAGATCAGATGGGAACATTGAAATTTTATTTTCCAGAGGAAAATTAGTAGACATAACTAGCCATTTCACTAATGTACACATTTCAATTATCAGATATCGTTGTATAAGATGAAATCTAAGATATTTAATGTGCACATATTGCTCTTTTCTTTTTCCATATCAGTCAAAAGTCAATCATCCAGGTCAGTTGTTTGGAAATTGTTCAATAATTAATGCCTACCTAAACACTAAAATAACAATATTATTCTGACACAAAATCCATGTCATTAATTGGATGGTCCAGGGCCTCCAGGCTAATTAATTTATGCACAAAAATTCAACAATGCACTTCGGATGATAACAAATTTGGAACTAAAATATTAAAGGAAAGGAACTTTTAAAGGACATACATACCTCAAGATAGTCTTTCATGAGGAAATTTGGGAACCATATTTTCTTGTACATTGCTAAAGATTGGAGTGCCTTGAGCCCCTTTACGGTCTCCGGCAATAGTAATTCGGAAGATGATTTCATCCCGAGCCGCTCAAGTGTGGCGTCACTGATCGAGTCGGTCATGGCAATGATTGAACCGGAAATAACCAATGAATGAACCAAGTTCGGGTTGATCTCGGCCATTTTAAATGCCACCATGCCACCGTAACTAAATCCAACAACGGTGCATTGTTTCACGCCTAGTCGCTCTAAAGCTGTAATCAGACACTGAGCCTGAGAATAAGAGTGCCAGTACATGCTTGGTCAAAAACTTAATTAAATTGGTTTGGTTCAACTTGCTTGTGCACTTTGGCAAAGCAAATTATAATGATGATGTATTATATTTGCTATTTTTGCATAAGGTCTAAATAAAAAAAATGTAGATA
The DNA here is from genome assembly GCA_025461045.1 of Carex parvula. Taxonomy (NCBI): domain Eukaryota; kingdom Viridiplantae; phylum Streptophyta; class Magnoliopsida; order Poales; family Cyperaceae; genus Carex; species Carex parvula. The sequence continues at coordinate 42,917 of JAJGRW010000341.1, read as the reverse complement.
AATAACAATTTTGTGTGAATCAACTGTTTGCTCAAACATGATACTGGACTTTTCTCATGATACAGAGAAATTAATACATAAAAATGGAAAGTCATTGTAAAAAATATAATACATTTTTTAACTTGAAAATTTAGATCCTGTGCAAAACCTTTTTTTTATTAATTAAAGTCCTGCAACATGCATGAAGTTGGTTTGACAGAGGTTTTGTTAACAATAACACTTACATCTAACTAAAAGGAAAACAATTTTAATTTAAAACTTAAAGATAGCAATAAAGCCTTACCTGAAAGACCGGTGATCGGTCTTTCGACTTGGTTTCAGACCCACCAAAGAACAACAAATCAGGTACATACACGTCATACTTCTTTGCCAACACGCCAACTTGGAATTGCCATGTCACGATACCCTCGGCTGCAAATCCGTGCACCAGCACAACCGACGGCCTCGACTTCTTGTCCTTGCCATCATTTAGCAATTTTACATCGATAGATTTTCCTTTGGGGACTATTTCATTATTTATGGGACATTTTTGCTTGGTCGCCTTCTCTTTTGGTACCCAAAAGCTCATGACAGTACCGGGCTCAATCTCGACCGATTGCTGCCGGAGACCTGCCCTCTTTACTAGGAAATGTAGCAAGGGTTTTTGTGCTTCAACAAAGTTCACCATTGTTTCTTTGTCAAGTTTTTTCTTTGGCGCTCTTTGTTTCTTTAGGTTTTTTTTTTCTTCTCTCTGCTATCTCTAGTGCATGTGTAGTTGAACTGCTGGGTCGGTTTTATATAGAGCCCGTTTGGTCTTTGTGAAATTAATTGTTTAAAAGGAGAAGCAACAGAGAATCGGAGCGAGGTAGCAAAATAAATATAATAATAAATAATAGGAGCGAACATTTAAATTTTTGCATTTCTTGTTGGTAATGGATATGTCCAGTTTATACTGTTTCTTTCTCATTGTGCAAAGATAAAATTAGAAATTAGAAAATGAAGAAATAATTACTGGAAAAGTAACCGCTACCAAAACATTATTGAAAATATATTTTATTTTATTTTTATTTTTTTCATGTCCAATTCTCTAAGATAATTTTCCCTTTCTTGTTGAAGATATTAAAAACATAACAATATACTAATAAGAATCAGATATTTTTATATTTTGAAACATTTATTGACAGTAAAATGTCAATAAGCAGGTTGGGCTGCATTATTATAAAATAGAGAGGAGGAAAGAAGCCGTAAATTTGATGGAGGGTAGTTGTTGGTAGTTGTGGTCTATTGATAGGATTAAATTGCTAGAGAATTCTTCATCAGTGGCTAAAATAATTTTTTAATGCGTCTCTGCCGTCTGATAACTGCTCCAGTCTCATTCATCTCAAAAAATTTATGCGAAAAATATTTTTCTCATTATAATTTATAATAAATATTTTTTTTTTGGTGAAGTACATACTCTTTTAAACTGAAAAAAAAAATTTCTATTTCATTTTTCTAAATTTTTTTAAATATATATCAATTTTGGTTATAAATAAAATGTTGACAATTTTAAAACATTTTGACTTCTAATAGCTATGAGTTTTGACTATTTTGTCAACATTGTATTGAATTTTAGTTATTATAAAAAATCTTGAAGATGCAAATTTCTTTCGGTTATAATGAATTTTTATAATTTTAGTTAGGATGAACAATTTTTCAACTGAATTATAAAAATATTAATTTAAAAAAAATATATATCAACTATATTAAGCTTTTAGAAATAGAGACACCTTTGAAAGTAAGACAGAATGAATAATACAAACTCAAATGCAAACATTCCGCTATTAGCTTGACTCCAATTTAATTATGTTGCCTTATTACCGTTTATTACTTGTCAGTATTATTATATTGATTTGGGCATTTGGTTGGGTGGTACCGTTGCACCAAAGATTCAATGTGAGATCAGCCGATTGGTACCTAGTCAACCCAGCCAATTAAACGCCCAGTAACGTCATTTCAAACAAAAATAATATCATTAAAAGTATAGGACTCAATTAAACAATTGCAAGCTTGCCAATTTAAAAACCAATGTATGGTTCGATAAACAAAATATGCATCGTCTATAGGTGGTTCAAATCATGATCAGAGAAGACTCTGTTTGTCAAACATGGGACATATCCAAAACCTTTTGTAAAACTGTTAGCAAACGGGTTTGGACTGTAACAACGGAATTTCACACACGGTCCGTGTACTATTAAACACGGTCTGTGTACAATCAAGGTTCATGAGTGTCCTCTGGTTGCTCTTGGAAACAGAGAAATGAGAAAATCTTTGGTAGTAAGGAGTTACCACCTATCGGACTGCCCCGATTCGAACAATAAGATGACATCTTGTCAAACAATTACAATTTTGTAACTTTTCGAAAATTTAGATAAGAAGGTTCAAATTAAAAATAACAAATTAGAATTCTAACCACTAGATTATAAGCACACATATAATTATTTTTGAGGGCTGAACTATATAATAACTTATAAAAAAAAAATCAAATTTTAATATACATAATTAATCATTTTGAAATCATGAGAATAGTTGAGCACTGACATGGATAATATCCAATTTCCATTATTTAACGGTAAAATTGTTTTTTAATTGATACAGATTATATAGACTTCAATATTAAAGTCCATTTATGTGATTGACAAGCAACACTAAATTGGGATACTATTCTTTAAGCACAATTTGTTTAAACGCAACTAATCAATCTCCAATTGACGTCGACAGTTTATACCCAGAATCAACCACTAAATAACTAAAACAAATGCTCTTGATTAGGATTTTATGGGTAGTTAGATCAACAACCTGACCTAATTCAAACCAACTTTGTACAATTAAGAATACTTGTTTGCACTACAAATCTGCCATTCCTTGAATCATGGGAAAGAAGCTTCTATTGTGCTTCTGTTTAGTCAAACATTTAAGAAAATATTTTATTTCTTTGCAATAAATTATTTTTGCAGTTATTGTGTGTTCTCTCAAGTCTCGGTTAATAATCACCCTCTAGAATTACTTATAATATTTTTTTAGATTCAAACAGTTGATTCGAGCTGTTTGATTCAATCTAATATTCAATTTTTGTAGAAAATCAATATTCATATATATATTTTTTATTTTTTTTCTAATATAGAGAAAATCATTCCTATTGAACGATTCAGAATTTTTAAATTTTTAAATTTTTTGTTGTTACAATTTCTCAATTTCTCAATTCCCAGTTACCTGCGTTTTTCTTCTTCTTCAGATTGGATTGAAATTATTTATATTTTTCATGTACATTTATTAAGATTCTAAATAGCGATTATGGCGTCATCGCGAAAAGGCTAAAAAGAAATCTATCGCAAATAGCTTAGCTATATCGAAAGCTATCCTACATAGCGTTTTTATTTTAAAAAATTATATTTTATATTTCTATTAATTATCAATATTATCTAAAGTCTTATAGAGCAATAAGTAACACAAAATTGATTAAGGAATTAGAATATTCATATTGACTCAGTACAAAGTCCAAATTACTATTCGAAATATTCCTAATAAAGTAATAATATCATAAACTATCTATTTTTTTTCATTAAAAATAACCTAAGCATCATGGCATAACTATATATCTTTTTCTATTAAAAAAACCTAAGCATCATGGCATAAACTATCTATCTTTTTCTATTTAAAAACAAAAGCAATCTGGATCTTGAAAAACATTGATATTTCAGTTTGGATCTTTAAATAAAAGCCTATGTAGAGCATGTAGCACAAATAGCGGACCATTTATTCTATAAATTTTGTTCAATTCTGCAGACTTTTATTTGTTTTCTATCGTTGGGTGGGGTTTATTTTTCCCTTTTTATATCATTTTGTTTGAAGTTTTGAGTTATTCGAAACTTATCTCGATTCCAATCAGATTTAATTTTGAGATCATACGAGCGCTAGAAAATATCAGGTAAAATTATCATATTTATATAATTTGAGCACATTATAAATACCTTAATTTCCAATAGGTTGTGACGTCAGCGATGAACAGTGCCTCCTTATGTTTCCTCCGTCTGATGTTGTTTCCGTGGATGAGATGATTTAGGGGTGACGCTTATATCCGTCAGCTACACACCACCGACCTAGGCCCATTTATCCCGCGATTTTGCCCAAAAAAACACCCAAAAAAAAAAACCTGCACCGCTCGCGCGTCTGCATGTGGACCCATCGCTCGCTTCCTCCTCTTCCGCGGTCGCCACGTCGTCGCTCTCCCGCTACGTGTTTCTTCTCCTGTGCTCGGCGCCTTCTGGTCTTCTCTATTAGTCGGTATTTCCTCCCTTGAGCTTATCGATTGTACTCCTGCAATTTAATACCAGCTGCTTACTTGCCTTGTCTTTCGTTTACCTCAGCTTCCTCCCCCGCTATTCTGAACAGCGTGTACACCCTTCACTGCGATGGGCCCTCCCCGCCTCTGCTAGCTTCGGTTCCTCCCGTTGGTATGATTTGTTCAAAGCTTCCTAATTTCCACACTTATTTCACTCCTTGGGAACAAAATCGACTGCCTACCAGTAAAATTGATAGTCGGCACACCTCTCCCCTCTTCTGATTTAAATATTTGTCTCATTTTACCCCAGTCGTGTTGGATTTTCTCCACTATTCATCAAGCTTGTCTTTGCCAGGGTCGGGTGCTGCCATTTCATCGGAGTCTCCCCTTGTACTCAACTCCAGGTTTGTAACTTTTACTCTTCCAGCCCAAGTTCTCACGGTAGCTGATAAAAGAAATATGGTTTTCTTTTTTTCAATGTCCAAATTTGAGGCAGTTTGGAAATTCTTGGGTTGCTCGTCCAAACATGACTCAGCACTATGAAACTTGGCAAACCAGCAAGTAGCTGTTGATGCATTAGTAAATTTAGCCAACTGATTGTGTTTTTCCTACTACATAACAAGTGCATGTTAATGAGCTGCAGCTTGGTCCAGTGGTAAGTAAGTCGTTGGTGTTTTCTATATCAGTCTGGGAACTTTACCGTCAATCATTGTTCTAGGTTACATTAGAGAAGACAGTTTGTACAATATATTTGGAATGAAGTAACTATAATTGCCCCCAATAACCATTTCCAACTGATGTAACATTTTTCGCCTATAAACCATGTTGGTTTCGAGTGTAGCTGCTACTATAACTGTACAGCACCAGTGGATACCATGCAATAAGGTCTGACAACAAAAGGGTTTCAGAATTATTCCCCCCGCCTCCCACCGATTCTGCTCCTAATGATTACTAATTTATTATTTGCAGTGCTCGTCAACCTTGCCTTCTATTTTACACCTGTTGCTCGCACGGGTTTGATTTGCTTACATTCGGATTATCAGCTCACTTGAATATGAACATACCGGTCCTCCAAATCACATTGCCTTCCTTTTCCCCTTTCAATACTGGCTAAGTGAGCTATTTGTAGTATGAGATAAATATGCACTGTCATGGGTTAACATAGTGACAGTCATGCCCTCCCACTGAACTAGGTTTACATAAGAGGGTAAAATATGAACTATGCTCTGTACCATTCTTAGAATTCCACTTGTACATTAACTATGCTGTCACAATAACAGGGAGAGTGATAAATCCACTGATGCAGTATGTGTGTGTGATTCCTTTAAATTGTTTAAATGTTCTTGATTCAATTATTTGCCTTTTTATTGTATATAGATTTAAGTTGTCTTAGGTTGATTTGGTCTTCATAAGCACTATACATGTTTCCTTTCTTTTGTTAGGTGCTGAAGACTGAAGAGCGTAGATGATTTGTAAATACATATCTCAGTTCCTCTGGTTTCTCTTTTTTAAGAGGTCGAGTACTTTCTTTGAGTTTACAAAAGTTCCCCCTGGTTTTACATTTTTATTTTTTCAAGTATGCGCTTGGTGATCTGTAAGTTACATATTTGAAAAAATGTGCCCTTTTTTCTTTTCTCAAATTATTATCGACTTTCACAATTTATGTGTATATTTGTAGGAACATGTGAATGACATAGATTTTGACTACAAGGAGTATGGCAGACAACAATTCCGGCAATATTGGGTCATGAAACCTGTGTTACAACGATCTTAGATTTCGATTCAGCAATTCTCTAGCATTGAACTTAGTTTCGAGTGTTTTTCTAGCATTAAAAGGAGGAAGATCGTGATCTTTTTCTTCATGTATGTACCTGTTTATTTGGTTTATTTTAATGAGATTTTGTCCCTCTTAATCGATGCAGTTCATCTATGAAGGATGAAGGAGATGAGTTCCACCAGTGCATTAAAGTGCTTTCTGACAAAGTTGGATTCATCTCGCATCAGAGCACTGATCTGCTAGAACAGTGCTCTCGGATGGAAACTACACACAGCCATCTTTTGAGAGAATTAGAAGAAAAGAGGAGTTGATTCACAATCTCTATGCTAAACTTCAGCTTGAGAAGCAGGTAGGTACTAACTGGTGCAGTTACCAGTTTTTTTATTTATTTTTTTAAAAATGAAAAAATAAAAGGTGGAGAGGTCAGGAAGCTTGAACTGACAGGGGCCAATTTTGTGTTGATACAAGTCTTTGAACTGACAGGGACCCGAACGTAAACAAATTAATGTAGAGGAGCTTTGAGTAAATATTTAGGCCTTAGACGATATTTTGAGAAGGTTCCAACAAAAAAACTTTTCTCCATCAAAAATCCCGGGTTCAGGGAGGTCAATGCGTCAAAAAAGGTCAAATTTTAGCATATGGTGCCGCTACAGTTGGTGGGGAACTCGCTTTAGGAAAAAATCTATTGGCAGCTTATATGCCGTGGGAGGGTTATAATTCTGAAGATGCGGTACTAATTAGCGAACGCTTGACATATGAAGATATTTTGACTTCTTTTTATATTCGGAAATATGAGATTAAAACTTATATGACAAACCAAGGCGAGTGAGAAAATAAGAGAGAGAAGAAGGAAAAAAGCTTACATTACACCCATGTCAGAGGTCAGAGGATAATGCGGCGCAGAGAAACTAAAGGCCTTACTTATTTTTCAAAATTCTTTCTTTTCGTAGATACCCTATCTTAGGCTTTAGGGTTTTTCCTATCAATCTTAGTATCTACAGTTTGTATAACTTTGCCTCAGGAAATTATGATGCTCTTTGTCACGGGTGTACTTCGTTGGGGACAGCGTTTACGATTCCTCCTTTCTCCTCTTCCGTTCCAGCTCTCATCCATTTACCTTCTCAGCAATTTGAAGACGACAAAGCTCTACCGCAACAAGTGCAAAATCAAGAGCGTAACCTGTTCTGCAATTGTGGAACGCAAAGACTCTCACTACAGACAGATCTGTCAAGGTAAAATGTTTCTCTTTTAGATTTGTCAAGGGTCAATGTTCGCTTCTTCTTTTCCCGTTGTTTTCCCATATCTTTCTTGAGTTGATTACCCTTAATACTTATGTCATTCCGGTATAGATAAGGTATAGTTACGGTAATATGGAATATTTTTCTAATGTTTTATTTGAACTCAATTTTTTAGTAAGTCTTTCAATTTTTATTTCAGATTTGCAATTAGCTACCCCTCATCTTACTGGTCTTCAAATTATTTTTCCCAATAATTTGAAAGTTTTTGTGTTTACTACAGAATATACTAATCATACACTGTCATATGGTATTGCAATGTGCTGACAACTATCTCTGACAGGCTTGATTCCCATCACAAATTGAAGTCGGAGGCCCCATATGGATTTCGTATATGAAAGAAGAGATAGGTAGAAAAATGTGAGTACTGGTGAAGGCATTAGTTGGGTGATAAGCTTCCTACAGACGTTGTTCTTGATGAGCAAAAGGAGCTTTTGCACCTTCAAGTCATGTAAGCTCCAGCTATGATTTTTTTTTTTCCTTTTTTCTTTTTGTTTGTAGGTATCCATTTGGTTTCACTATTCAAGCCAATGTTAACTGGTAATGCTGAATAATGCATGATCTTTTGTGATTTAGTTGGGGAAGAGATTGAGAATGTTCTTATTTCTTTCGCTTTATTTTTTAATCAGGATTAACAATACAAAAATGCTGATCTATCTTAGGGCTACATGTGCAATGTTCTTCATAGTTGCTTCATCTTTTATTTTTGTGTAGTTGATTGTCTTTTATTGATCACTATGATATATGATTAGTGATTGGCAGGTTCCTGCTTATAATTGCAGGTACAAGTACTGCAAATACCCTGTCACTGTACCAACCAAAAAGTTGAACTATAGTATTAGGAATTCAACACTATTTTGGAGCACTCATATGAGAAAATTAAACAATTTTTGGGGTTACTATCTTAGGGTAATATTGGGGGATGCATGTTTTGGGCTAGGTTTATTTTGAGTTTCGGTTCAGTAAAATTTCGAATTATTTACCTCATGCCAGTTCAGACCCGGTCCAATTTTTTTTTGTGTTCCATTTGGTCAATGATTGGATACCAATAAAATGGAAAAAAAATTTGGAAATCACTTAATGAATGATCAATCATTTTCTTTAAACACACCAAATCTGATGCACAATATCTGCTAATACATTTTTCAAATTTCTGTAGATTGTTAAAATAAAAGTTGTTCACACTATGTTGGCTTTCATAATTAGGTTTATCATATATTAGGGGAAGTATGATTTAGAGTTCACTTCCAAATAGTTCTTCGTAGTCCTCAAGGACAAGTAGCTCATATGAGCTATGCTCTTTTGAAGCATAAAATTCTGCTTTCTATGTTTCAAGTTTCTATAATACTGATGATATTTTTCCCTATTCGGAGATCCTCAGAGTCTAAGCCAAGTTTTGGATCTGAGGATAGGAAGTATTTGTCAACAAGTTATTCTAGGTTTTCCATCTGAATAATCCATTTGCTGCGACTTAACACCTCTGTGCATTCATCAAAGAGGATGTCAACCATTTTCATATAACACTTCTAAATTTTAATTGCTTCCTCAGATAATGGAGCCTCCAATTGTGCTCATCTTACCCTTATTTGTGACTTCAGTTGAACATTCCAAAACACTCGATAGAGTGATATTTTATTTTCATCTTCATGCAGATTTAGAATGAAAGTTTGCGATAAGTTTGTCCCCACTTTTTAGTCAAAATTGAAAAACTGGTGGAGTGTGATCATTTTCTGCATCGAGGTATGCAGTATGCTTCCTTTTTACATTTTTCTTGCCCTATGATATTTAGATAAGAAAAGATTAGTTAGATTATTTTTTTGTTATTATGATATTTTAATACACCAACCGCGGCAAGAGGCGTGGACTCGGTGGCATATTCTTGGATGACATGAATTACTATGACCAAGAAATGTTGCTTGCTTTTTTTTTTTTTACCAAAGGTGCTTCTAACTTGTATTTGTTATATTTTTATGTAAATTTCATAAAGATATGTATTGATGTCTTGATGGATGTGCAGAGAAGTTCATTTGAGATTTGAATCTTTGCATGATTGATAATTTGGATAAATTTGATAAATAATATGATATCTCATTTTCTGCATTTCTGAAAAAAAAAACATCTCAACATTCAATCCACATGGTCATTAAGCATAAAATTTAGTCTACATAATACTTTGTTCAAATCAGATTTGCTTCTATTGGGTGTCAACGCTACAATTTTTGTTTTTCTAAATTATTTCAGTCTACAATTTTTTTTCTTCTAAATTATTTTAGTCGTGTGCTTGATTGCAATCAAACATATTTCATTGAATATATTTGTAACTGGGATATATAAAATTTGAGTGTGTTATGATGGTACATATGGTTTTATATACATCTTTTACTCATTCCATCACATATTTCATTCGTAATCGGAATTTGAAAGAAATATGTTTGCTAGAAGTTAAACGAGATATAACTATCACAATAATTTTCAACAAAAACCATGCGCCACCGTAGAAAAGAATGAAAAAAAAAATGTGTCCCCATGTAAGCTAACATACACAAAAAAAAGCGTTTGCGGTGTAGCCGTAACGAACGCACCTAGTGTATAATAATTCGCCCCGAGGACAGCGTTTGCTTAATAAAAGTTTCCCTTTTAATTAATGACATAATTACTTATTTAGTCAATTACTTAATCTCGGCCTTAATAAAATTGTCTAACAAATGCAATTCAGTCTCAGATAAAAAGTCCGGAATTCCCAAAATACAAGTCTGGGAACAGGCGCTTTTCTTTTTAATTTCTCAACCGACCTAAAGAGATCCAGCCCAATTCAGTTTATTGATTGCCAGCTGATCCTAAAAGCCCATTTTCCTTCTTCTTAAAATTAAATTCAAGGACCCAACAGCTCAGTTTATTAATTCAAAGGCCCAAAATCCAATTCTTGTTATTCCAGTTTTCAGCCGGATATGCTCGGAAGTGATCTTTGTAAGGATATATGTCGATCAGTTCAGATCAACTTATTGGACTTTGAACATGAGCATATTGATACATAGTATGGATTAATATGCGCTATGCATATGCATAGTATCATAGACTCACTCCACATCATTTTTAGACGGAGGGATGATGATGTAAACACAAAGCAGGATGCATAGTAATCAATATTAACAGCATATAAATTATTATTTCATTTTTAAAATGTAAACACAAAGCAGGATGATAAATAAAAGTAAAGGTGCTTGAGAGTTGAGAGGATTTCCTCGGTAGTGACGTGCACTTGCTTAAATAGAACTATAGTTAGGGACAACATTTGAAGACGCGCGGAGGGATGATGATGCATCTTTATCAAAGATTAGTAAATAAGAAAACACCATATATAAAATGACCAATAAATATTAACAACATATTATAATAACGTTTTATTATTTCAAACGCTAAACTCAAAGCAGTATGATAAATAAAAGTGAAGTACGTACATATTCATTTCACAGCTCGCAAAAATCACGCAACAAAATAAAACAATTGTACAAATAACACCAACACTTCATATATATAAGAATATCGGGCAACAAAATAACGAACAGAGAACACCGGTGTTACTGCTATAATTTCTCTTGCATATAATCACCAAGAAGCCATAAATCTCAGATTCATTTCTTTTAATATTCAGCTGTGACAGTGGCAAGAAATTCTTTCAAAAGCCTATTGAAGCGACACGGTCTTTCAAGGTGAACAAGATGTCCCGCCTTGTTTATTGTTTGAATTGTGGTATTTTCTCCTAGTTGCTTAAATTAAATGGAAATTGTATAAAAAATATTATTTCATCTTCTGCTATAATATAACCTTAATTTATAATGGAAAAATTAAAAATATTGAAGTTAGAAGATAATTTAAAATAACATGCTGAAAGAATATATAGTATACTTACTCTTTCATGTCCTTGGCAAGTTCAACTTTAAACAAGTTGTCGTTCTCGCCCCATAGTAGTAGTATTTTCTGCACAAATTATGCCACAGAGACTAGATAATCAATAATATGATTTTGTAAAATTATTATTACATATGATAATTAATTCGATCAGCACTATCCCAAGGTGACAGACTATTCAAATTAGCATAATAAAAGCTATTCAGAGACATAATGTATTAGATGTTACCGCGTGATACTTTTAATTATTACGTTTTTTGAGAAAAAGTGCGAGTCAAGCCCATACTTCATTTCATTGATAATGGGTAAGTTACAAGAGTTTTGTAATCAAGAAAAAAGAGAAAGTAACGAAAGCGCTCAAACAGCTGAGCATATTAAGTTGAACAGAGAAGTAGGAAAACAAAAAAGAAAATAAAAACGCTCAATGGTTGAGCATTAAACAGCGGATTAAAACAAAAGAAAAGAAATAGAACCAAGAAACTTTTGAGGACCGTTTGAGGGACTGCGTGGGCTTAGTTGCGAAACTGTCTTCTCCTGCGCCCCTTGGGTCTGTACCATCCACAGTGCCTTAGCGTGTACCAGTTACTTGGTTTAAGGTGATGAACTCCTGTGAGGCTGTGATACCGCTTCGCGGGTCGTCTCCATGCAATAGCAACTGTCCATTCGACATTCTGTTGCTTGTACCAGTATGGGACCCCATGTCGGATAGGTACCGATTAGTGACCTGTACCAATAACAACCCCTGAGATGGTGGTCCAGGTCCGCTATCCCCTGTTTGCTTTGTTCGTGTCTTAGTTGCTCCCATGGACAATTTCTCCGTATCCCAGGTTATGTCTCCCATATCCGTAGAAGTGCATTTGGCCGATTGTTTCGTGTAGCAGGTCGTCAGTACTCTTTTCTTTACTCGTAAAACTGCGTGCGCAGCATTCCCTCCAAATAACAAACTGCATAATTAGCATTGCCGATTTCTGGTTATTGGTGATGGGGCCTGTCTTTGCCCTGTCAAAGATGGCTATTGTCGGGTATGATGGCCAGGGGTGTGATCGGAATGTGGTTTTTAGTTTGGCGTATAGTTGTCGCGTGTAGGGACATTCCCGGAACAGGTGATTGACGGTTTCGAGATCTTCTTTGCACAAAACACACCTACTTACCAGGTTCCATCCCCGTTTCTTCAAATTGTCATGTGTGAGTATGCTGTTGCGGTTTGCCAACCATGCGAAAAGCTTCATCCTTGGCGGCGCTGGTACCTTCCATATTTTGTGTATTACCGTCCCTACTTTCGGTCCATTCTTAAACCGCCTATATGCCGATCTGACTGTGTAATGTCCGGTTCCCTGTCCAATCCAGACAATTTGGTCCGATACTCCCTGTAGCAAATTGACCCCATTTATGATAAAGGACAGTTGGAGTAGTTCCTGCTCAGCCTCAATTGATAGATTTGGTCTGAAGTTAGCATCCCAATTTGCTTTTGCTTGCTGCAGTGTTATGTCGGTATCGATTACAAAGGAGTAGAGCAATGGGAATGTACTTCTAAGCAGACCGCTGCCCCAGTTGTGGTTCCACATTTGAATGGATGAGCCATCACCCGGAGTCCAGGTCGTTGTGCTGTTGAAGAAGTCGACCATCTGTGGCAACACTGCGTTGAAGAGAGCTGTGTGTGGGCGGCCCTAGGTGGTGGTTGCCGTTTGTGTCATGAGAGGTTTCCAAAGCTTGTGACCGGATGCATGCCACCACCAGTACCATTTGAGGAGTAAGAATTGATTGAAAACTTTTAGATCGATGATTCCGAGGCCCCCCAAATATTTTGGCTGACATACTTCCTCCCAATTAGCTAAGTTGTATCCTCTTTGTTGGTCTGTAGCGCCATGCCAAAGAAATCGACGGCGTATTCTGTCGATGTCGTGAAGCACCCACTGCGGGAGCCTGAGGACCGTCATGATGTATATAGGCAGTGCTGATAAGGTTGAGTTCACCAACACGAGCCTACCCGCCATAGAGAGTAATTTTGCCGCCCAGCCTCCCAGCCGTTTGTTGAGTTTGTGTAGCAGCGGGGCATACGCCGTCTTCGGCAGCCGTCTATCAGACAGAGGGATTCTAAATACGTGAATGGTAAGCTTGCTTGGCGACATCCGAAGATGGTTGCCAATTGTGTCGCTCGGTCCCGGGTCGTATTTGTGAGCAGTACCTCCGATTTATGCAGGTTGATGTGCAGGCCTGAGACTTCTTGGAACACCAGTAAGGCGACCTTTATTGCCCTTGCCTGGTGGATATCTGGTTTGAGGAAGAGCAGGGCATCGTTAGCGTACAATAGGCAGGGTCGCATGTCTGGTACCGGAAGTCGGATTGCGCCGCTGTCTTTCAGTTTTTGCAGGTATCTAGCAAGAAAGTCCATGGCGATGATGAATAGCGAGGGAGATAGCGGGTCGCCCTGTCGCACTCCTCGTCTGAGAATGATTTTCTTTCCCAGTAGCCCGTTAATCATGACCTGTGATGTTCCCTGAAAGACCGAATTATGAATCCAAGATATCCACTTCTGCGGGAAGCCTATGTGTCGCATGACTTTTTCCGTAAATTCCCAGCTGACGGTGTCGAAAGCCTTTCTAATGTCCAGTTTTAGCAGGCCTACCGGAAGTTTCTCCCTGTGAGCATAGTGTAAGACCTGTTGCGCGTAGACGTAGCTTTCCGTGATCTGTCTGTTTTTTTGGAATCCCGTCTGCGTGTCTGTGATGATCGAATCCATGCGTAGTTGTAGCTGATTTGCCAGAATCTTTGAGTAAATTTTTTGGACTCCGTGTAAGAGGCTGATCGGCCTGAAGTCCGAGGGTAAGCGGGGTGCGTCCTTTTTTGGGATGAGGATAATGTAGGAGGTGTTGAGAGGTCGCAAGGTTTCATCGTTTGTCATGACACGATTGAAGACTTGTAATAGATCCGGTGCCAACATGTGGGTGAATGCCCTGTAAAATTCTCCGGTGAAGCCCTCTGGACCGGGGCTTCGGTTGTTCGGCCACTGTCTGATCGCATGCTCGATCTCTGGTTGCGTAATCGGATTGATGAGTTCGTTGAGATCCATGATCTGTGGGTAGAGGTTTGGCCAATGGATTGTGGGTGTTGGTGGTGCCTGTGAACCCATGAGGTTCTTGAAGAAGTCGAAAAAGACCCGCGCCTTGGTTGCCTGATCTGAAAATGATACGGAGTTGTCTTCTATTTGTTCTATGTGGTTTACCCGTTTGGAGTGCGACGCTAATGCATGGAAGTAGCGTGTGGCTCGGTCCCCCTGATGTTCCCACCTTGTTCGCGCCCGTTGACGCCAGATGTCTTCCTCGAAGACGGCCAGCAGCGTGTGTCTTCATTTGATTGTTGCCGTGATCAGCTTCTCTAGTCTCGTCAGTGGTCGTCGTTCTTTGACCTTGTCGATCCATGTGAGAAACTCTCTGCAGGTCAAGATTTGGTTCTGTACGTTCCCAGTTTTTTCCTTTGCCCAATCAGTGATTTTGTTGGTGAGGGAATTTAACTTGGTGTGTAGTTCTGTCGGGGTTGTTGCCGTAGGAGTGGTCATCCAGTGGGCGGTTGTCATGTCCTTAAAATCTTCGAGGCGTAACCAAAAATTTTCAAAACGAAAAAATCTTGTTTTTCGAAAGCCGGTTTTCGCCGTCAGAATGATCGGGCAGTGGTCAGAACTAGTTTTGACCACCGTCCTTTTAATTATTACGTTTATATATGACATGATGATTTGATGGAAAAGTGTCCGTAAAACAGTAAAATTGTGCATTTTGCGTACGGACACGAGGGATTTAATTTAAGTCTCTGTTACCAATCTGTAATTTACCTGGGTCAAGACCGGTATTGTTGCGTCTTTGTCACTTATCACCAACCCTTCAAGCAGCTCCTCTTTTTCCTTCTTGTGGTTAAACATCACCTGCGCATACAAAGAAAAAGCAACCCCATTTCATAAAAAATAATTTACTTTTTCAGGAACGTTTCCGAGATCCGCGCACGGAGAAGTTTGAACTATGGATCTTGGAATTTTAGGGTCCTGCGATCCATTTAGGAATCGCAGCAGATTCGGACTCTACAAAATGACCTACTTTTCTGTATCACATAGTTGATATAATACTGTATATTAATGCCCCGGTACCATGTCGTACCTAAGTGACTAAATGAATAATATTTTTTTGACACGAACTCATTGTCATTTATTATCAAAGAAATCTTCGTTATTAAATGAATGAAAGACAGCACTAGGATGGTCCAGGGCCTCAGGCTAATTATTTATTCACAAAAATTCCAGAATGAATCGTAAAACTCTATAACAAAAATATTTCTAATGACAACAAATTTATAACAAAAATATTTCATTTACTGCACCGGTAAAGGAAATTCTTCAAAAGACATACCTCGAGATAGTCTTTCATGAGGAAATTTGGGAACCATATTTTCTTGTACATTGCTAATGAAAAGAGTGCCTTGAGCCCCTTTACGGTCTCTGGCATTAGTAATTCGGCTAACGATTTCATACCAATCCGATCGAGAAAGGCGTCACAGATTGATTCGGTCATGGCAATGGATGAACCAGAAATAACCAATGAATGAACCAAGTGGGGGTTGATCTCAGCCATTTTAAATGCCACCATGCCACCATAACTAAATCCAAAAACGGTGCATTGTTTCACGCCTAGTTGCTCTAAAGCCGCAATCAGACACTGAGCCTGGGAATAGATGTGGCATACATGTTAGTCACAAAATTAAATCTGTTGATGACAGTATTAATTTAACTGGTTTGGTTCAACTTGCTAGTGCAGTTTTGGCAAAGCAAATTACAATGAAATAGTTTATATTTGTTGTTTTTTGCATAAGGTCTAAACAAACAGATCGATAAATAACAAGTTCTTAATTGTGAATTAACTGTTTGCTCAAAACCTGATACATTAATTAAATAAAAATGGAAATCATTGTATAAGGAATCATAAGGCATTTCTGAACTCGAGAATTTAGATCCTGTGAGAAAACATATGTTATATTAATTGAAGTCCTAGAGCATGCTTGAAGTTGGTTTGACAAACGCCTCGTTAACAACTTTTAACATCTAATTACAAAAACAATTTTAAATTAAAATAGCAATAAATCTTTACCTAAAAGACAGGTGACCGGTCTTTTGACTTGGTTTCAGACTCACCGAAGAACAACAAATCCGGTACATACACGTCATACTTCTTTGCCAATGCGCCAACCTGGAATTGCCATGTCAGAATACCATCAGCTGCAAATCCATGCACCAGCACAACCGACGGCCTTTCCTTCTTTCTCGTGCCTCTTTCATTAAGCAATTTTATATCGGTAAACTTTCCTGCCAGTGCTATTTCGTTATTTATGGTACCTTTTTTCTTGGTCGCTTTCTCTTTTGGTACCAAAAAGCTCATGACAGTACCAGGCTCAACCTCGACCGATTGCTGGCAGAGGCCTACCCTCTTTACTAGGAAATGTATCAAGGCTTTTTGTGCTTCAAGAAAATTCACCATTGTTTCTTTCTCAAGTTCTCTTATTGTGGCTCTCTTTCTTTCTTTAGGGTTTTTTTCTTTTTCTTCGTCTCTAGTATCTCAAGAGCATGTGTGGTTGAATTGCAAGGTCAGTTTTATATAGAGCCCGATTGAATAGTTGGGTCTTGGTGAAATTGTTTAAAGGAGAAGCAACAGATAATCAGAGCAAGAATCCGGTAAAACTTGAGGTCAATGATATATTCACTGGTTAGATCGTTAAGTCAACGAATTCAACAGTTGGTTTTTTTAAAACAATTATAAATATTACCTAAAAGCACAACTGGATTTTACTTTTGCGCTTAAACCCCTTGGGTTGTTTGATTCAAATCATATACAGAAGGCAATGTTATACCTTGCAGCGGAAATCTCTTGAGAATTAAGAGATTTCCGCTGCAAGGTATAGACTCCTTTGTGTATCGGATCGCATAAACCGATGAGTTCAAAGGTCAAACAGTCGAACCAAACCTTTTAGCATAATCTCCATATTAAAATGTACTTGAAGACCAAATTTTATATTTTTTAATATTTTTGTTGCATCAATGGACTTGAAAAATACCATTCCCTTTGAACATTGAACCAAAACTAGTAATGCTTAATGGGATTTCACCAAAACAAGTTATTCTTACAGACTTGAAACTATATATATAGTGAGCTTCTCTTCTAAGAGAACAGACTCATGGTCTTACTATAATCACAACCGCTTGGTGATGCTTACTGGCGTTTTCATCAAAAAATGTTATGTGATTTGCCAAGAATTGTTGGCTGCTAGGCTTTAAAGTTTAGAGAAATATTCAAGCTCAATCACCATGCATGGTCAACATATATAGATCATTCAATATATGGTTGTCATTCGGGCATTAATTTACTCCCTCAATATTTGCATGTTTGACATCACTAATCACAATCACCTGACTTTGATTTGTTATCCAATTAATTTAGGTCTGATATATATATATATATATATATATATATATATATATATATATATATATATATATATATATATATATATATATATATATATATATATATATATATAGGGATGAGCTATGGTGAGACGTGGAGTAAAACCAATTTTTACTCCACGCCATTATATTTTCATTTTGAAAATTCAAAACAACCGATCCGAACCGCTCAACATGTTTTCTATATTGAAATGTGCTTGGAGACCAAATTTTACATTTTTTGGAATTTTTTTACTATTTATTAAGCCACTTTGAAAATCGCTGATCCGGTGGTCCAGAAATTTTTACTGTTTTTTACTGTTTACAGTGGATCAGCGATTTTCAAAGTGGCTTAATAAATAGTAAAAAATTCCAAAAAATGTAAAATTTGGTTTCCAAGCACATTTCAATATAGAGAAAATGTTGAACGGTTCGGATCGGTTGTTTGAATTTTCAAAATGAAAATATGGCGTGGAGTACAAACTTGTTTTACTCCACGTCTCACCATAGCTCATCCCTATATATATATATATATATATATATATAGAGAGATGGGCTATGGTGCATTGCAATGCATAGGCACTCTTGTGCATTGGACCATAAATCACCGATTCAAAGTCCAAATGACCGATCCAAACCGTTCATCTTGTTCTCCATATTAATATGTGCTTGGAGACCAAATTTTACATTTTTCGGAATTTTTTTACTATTTATTAAGCCACTTTGAAAGTTTCTGATCCAACGGCGAACAGTAAAAAACAGTAAAATTTTCTGGACCACCAGATCAGAAACTTTCAAAGTGGCTTAATAAATAGTAAAAAAATTCCAAAAAATGTAAAATTTGGTCTCCAAGCACATATTAATATGGAGAACAAGATGAACGGTTTGGATCGGTCATTTGGACTTTGAATCGGTGATTTATGATCCAATGCACAAGGGTGCCTATGCATTGCAATGTATAATAGCCCATCTCTATATATATATATATATATATATAGAGTGATCTACGAATGCTTTGGGAAGTAAAGATGGTGTTTTACTTCCCGCTCATATCTCTATTTTTAAAGTTCAAATAGTCAATTCGAGCTTCTCAACACGATTTTCATATTGAAATGTGCTTGGAGACCAAATTTTACATTTTTTGGAAATTTTTTACTATTTTTTTAGAATTTTTGAAAATCAGTGTTATTGGAATTTTTTATTATTATTTTATTTAAGGGTAATTATAATTTCCCCATCTATCCATCCCTCATTTCATCCCCCAACTAACTTCCTCTTCTAACTATAATTACAAATTCTAATTACCTAATGGTCCCTACAAATTAATTACCCAATTCTCTCCCTTTATTTCTTTCCTCTCCCTCCCTCCCTCTCCCACCTCTGCCTCCGCCTTCCACCTCCGCCTCCACCGTCTCTCCCACCTCTCCCTCTCTGCCTCCGCCCGCCTCTCCCACCTCTCTCTCCACCTCCGCCTCCGCCCGTCTCTCCCACCTCTCCCTCTCCGCCTCCGCCCGCCTCTCCCACCTCTCCCTCTTCGCCTCCGCCTCCGCCTCCCTCTCCCACCTTCGCCTCCGTCTCTCTCCCACCTCCCACCTCCCACCTCTGCCGGGTTAGATCCATCACTGTCGACCGCCAGATCAGATCCATCGTGTCTATGTTCCTCTTCCTCATGCAGTAGCGAGTTATTTGCAAAGAACAAAGCTTCATTAATGATGAATTAGGCCAGTGCGTACTAAGTACTAAGAAATGACAAAAAAACAAATTTTGAAAAAATTAGAGGTGTTTGAATAAATACTTGATGTTTTAGAGATGAATACTTCAACGTGTATGAATGAATACTTGATATCTTAGATATAAATACTTTAACGTATATGTATGAATACTTGATATCTTATGGATGAATACTATTTGGCTGCTCTTGTAAAATTAATCTAGTATGCACATATATTTGTAATACTCTTGGTACATTAACTATTTACACTTACACGACGATGATGAATACTTGCTCGATGAGAGATGAATACTTATGCAACGGACAACACGAAAGTATGTCATTATGGATCTCATTTGAAAGAGAAAATTGCGTAGAAGACGTTTGTGGTTTTAGATTTGCAAAATTTCTCACAGATCGTCAGAAATATTGGTTAGATTGAACGGAGAAAAAAATCATCTCTAAAAACGTGTAAAAGATGAGTGGGTGATGTGTCCAAATATGCTTTTATTGTAAAGATGAGTACCTTCATATAGATGGATGAATTAGTTGTGTTACATATAAATATTTTTCCGCAAATTCCTAAATGTGCTGACGGTTATACGGTCCTCCCACTTAATTAATGCGCTGACGGTTATGCGGTCCCCACATATGTTGTTTGTGGTCCCGTACTTTTTTAATACGCTGAATGTTGTAATGTATCCAAATATGCTTCTATTGCAAATGCTGTAATGTATCCAAATACGCTGAATGTTGTAATGTTATAATGTATCCAAATATGCTTCTATGTGAATACATTCATATAGATGGATGAATACTAGTTGTGTTACAGATGAATATTTTTCCGCAAATTTTTAAAATGCGCTGACGGTTATGCGGTCCCCCACTTAATTAATGCGCTGACGGGGGATGAAACGGGGAATGGTTGACGGGGGATAGCTAGGCTCTCCTTTTATTTAATGAAAAACTGTGATTTTCAAAAATTCTAAAAAATAGTAAAAATTTTGGTCTCCAAGCACATATCAATATGAAGATCATGTTGAGATGTTCGGATCTACTGTTTGAACTTTGAACATGAAAATATAAGCGGAAAGTAAAACACCCTCTTTACTTTCCAAAGCATGATAGCCTATCTATATATATATATATATATAATGTAAAATGTTACGTAAACCTTCATCCTCCAGTAGCAACACTTTTGCGTAATGTATATTAAAAACATATATATATGTCAAGAAAAGAAAAGAAAAAAAAAAAAAGAATCACAAGTTACAATACATATATGCTTCTTTTCACCTAAATAAAGGTAACACTACTATTAAGTTAAATTGTGTTTTAAGGTTAAATAGTTGTGTAGATGCAAATGTCCTTTTGTTGTTTTGCTGTGTCTGAACAGATGTTATGAAGTCTGACCATATGTCGCTTTTGTGATTTGGTCGTTCAGCAGATCGAAAGCCTAATTAAATTGACTTTAAAGTTTAAACTTTAAAGCTACCTGCAAACTGCATTAGCGACATATGGTCGTTCAGCAGATCGAAAGCCTAATTAAATTGACTTCAAAGCATGGTTCAAAAAATCGGCCGATTCCGAGTCAAATCGGCCGATTCAACTCGGAATCGGACGGGACCGAGCCGAGTTTTACCCGATTCTGGTGCCTGTGCGAGTTTCTCAGAAAAACTCGGATGAACAGTGCCAAATCGGCCGAGTTTCCGAGTCAACCGAGTTTTGTCCCAGTTTTGTCCGATTCTCACTAACCTGTGCGAGTTTTGTCCGATTCTCGTAGGCTTTGTGCTGAGGAGAAGAGAAGAGGTTGGCCGGCTGAGGGGAAGAGAAGAGGAGAGAGCGGGGCATGGCTTCTCGCCGAAGCAAAAAGAAGAGGGAAAAATCCCTTCTCCTCTCTTCTCCATGAAGGAGTAATGGAGAGCACAAGAAGGATCGGTGGGGTGTGCTAGTCAGCGGAAGGGAAACAGAGAAAGGGAGCTCGGCTCCTCTGCGTGGAAAGGAGAAAGAGATGGAACGGGAAGAGGAAAAAAGAAAAAAGGAAGAGAAATGGGCTGTGGGGTCCGCTGTCAGTGGAACAAAAGAGAAGAGGGAATGGAGGGGACTGTGATGGACCCGAAAATTCCATTCAATTGGGTTAATTCAGCACATGAATTCAAATCACAGCTTTGAGATCCGTGTTAGCTGTGATCTGACGGAATAAGAAAGGATTTTGAAAGAAATCAATATATTTGAGTGTGGACCCGAACCCTTCAATTAAATTTGGTTAATTTCATTTCTTCTTCAAGACTTTGAGATTTGTACGGCTGGTATTTGATTGGTTAATATACTTCCTAAATTATGTGAGTGTAATATTGTCTTAATTAACATAATTTTTTTACAAATTATTTTTATCAATTTTTTTCCTATTTTTTGGCTACAAAATAAGCCTTCTGCCAAAAATAACCGAGTTACCGATCCGATTCTTCCGATTCCGGCCGATTCATCCGATTCTGACTCAGCGGTCAAAAATCCGATTCCGATTCCGATTCCGAGTTTTTGAACCATGCTTCAAAGTTTAAACTTTAAAGCTACCTGCAAACTGCATCACTATAGCTTTAAATGCTGGACACAAATAATTATTGGGGGCAACTACTAGATTTGAAGTGCTGTCTCAGTGTTGATTGTTTATATTGATAACTAATTCTAATTATCTACGGCATGTATGAAACAATTTTTACCAGCATAAGAAAATGCATTGGTTATTTTTAACTTAGTTATTTTAGGTATAGTAATTAGCATAGTGATTAATTATTTTCAGTATGTTCTGTAGAAAGTAGATTAGTAGTGTTAGCCAATCCGACACAATTGCCTATCACATATCTGGGTTACTGCTTATGACAAGAAAACCAAGGCTCACTTCTAACCGATGCTCATATGGAGGGAGAATTACACTGGGAAAGGCAGTTCTATCTGCTATGCCCTTACATTACATGCAGATGCTCAAATTCCGGCAGGGGTGATTAAGCACATAGACAAGATGCGCCGGAATTTTCTTTGGAAAGGCAATGACCCATGCAAAAGCATTAATTGTCTAGTAAATTAGGAAAGGGTGTGTGCTCT
The DNA here is from genome assembly GCA_025461045.1 of Carex parvula. Taxonomy (NCBI): domain Eukaryota; kingdom Viridiplantae; phylum Streptophyta; class Magnoliopsida; order Poales; family Cyperaceae; genus Carex; species Carex parvula. The sequence continues at coordinate 20,345 of JAJGRW010000341.1, read as the reverse complement.
CAAAGAAAATGGAGAACTGGGTATCATTAGCTTAGCGGCTCAAAACTCCGCACTACGGACCAAGTGGCTTTGGGAGCTCGAAAGCAAACCAGCTGGCCTGTGGGCTTCCATGCTTCACAGACTATACAGTGAAGATTCTTCTTTTTTAAAAGATTGTCAACATTAATACCGCTTTACTCTTGTTCGGTAGAAAGAGTGATAGGGTTGTCATGGCGATGGTCTTCATCTTCTCTCTTCACGTGTGTTTCGGCTTACAAATTCATCCATCAGAAAGGGGTTCTCTCTACGAACCATGCCTTCCTCTAGGGGATTCGTGTTCCCATGAAAGTCTGGATTTTCATCAGGCTTATGCGGGATAATTAATAAAATCCTAACTCAACAGGTTCTTATAAGCCGAGGTTGCACAGTCCAGCAGCGGTGCCATCTTTGCAGTTCTGTCAAAGACCACATCATGTGGTCTTGTCCCTACGCAAGGAGATTTTTTCTCACATTACAACATACATTTCCGGGCGAGGGGCAGCCTATGTGAAAATTGGAGTATGGTGCAACCGAATATGTCAATGATAAACCGGTTGCAGAGAAACATGGTCTGGGTGGCAGGCGCATGGGCGCTCTAGAGGGAAAGGAACAGAAGGTTCTTCTCCAATAAGAGAAAACCGGTGTATACATTAATTAATGATACAACACTTGACATTCTTTTCTGGATACAAAGTGGATAGAGATGTGAGAAGGGGAATTTTGGATCATGAGGGGATCTATTGTGCTCTCCTTGCGGCCATTTGTGCTAGTTAATATTTTTTCTGTATTTTAATTAGAGTGGGTAATTTATACCCCTGTAAATAATCTTTTTTTTATCAATATATCTGTTGGCCAACCTTCAAAAAAAAAAATAGATTGGTAGGTAGTTTCTTTATTAGATGCAACTTCTATTTAAGTAGAGATGTTCTGCATATATTTTGACAAAGAAAAATTAACATAATTTGCAGTGTCATTCCTCTCTTTCTTCTATCTGTTGTATACTGGCAGTGCAGTATTGCCATCTGAGTTTATTTCATCAGTTTAATCACTTAAGATGACTCCAGAATGAATAAAAAACAGCTATTATATATGGATCTAAATCGATATTGCATGCAACTATTATAGGTGTAAAAATTTATATATGCTTTTAGCTAGAATTGCTCCAATCATGAATGTACCATTTAATGAATGAGCAAGACGATCACAACAGCTGCCAATTAGCTAATAGTGGCCTTGCAATAAAGCAATAACATCAGTTTTGACTTTTGAGTTTGTCTTGGTTGAACCATCATAATTCATCATATAACTATAAGTTTATAATTCAGAAAGATGCAAACCAAAATAATCACCACAAAAACATTTTGCGACCGGTACATGCAAAATTTAATTTAACACACAGTCCCAATTGAATGTATAGCAAGCTAGTTATACTCACTAAAACCTTCTGTTACCGCTTTGGTTTTCTTTTGTTTTCTGACTCCCTAATTTGTTGTTGTATTGACATGGAAGAAGAATAACAAGAAAAGCTGCCCAAGTCAGCATTTACCAGCTGACGATGGTGGCATAGATTCAGCATAAGGCCAAGAGAAGAGATATCATTACAGCACCCTATTTCTTTTACTTGGCCCATTATTTAATATTTGAAATGTAAGAGAAAATCATAGATCCAAGTTTGTATTGTTGAAACATTAAAATCGTGATACCTATGATTCAGACATATTCAAACCAAACCTAGAACGAAAGGAAAATCGTAATAGATGTTGGTACGTACATGTAAAACCTAATTCAGTTATAAATTGTAACTGATTCTTAAGGAGGCAGTATTGACAATGCTTTTTATTCCAACCGAAATTTTTATTAATGCCATTCCCAAAAAAAAAAAAAAAAGAAACCACTAAATTGACATAATTCGAAAAATACGAGGGCCGCAACGGCACATGGCGGCTCCATAGAAAGAGGGCCGCCATGTGTCATTGCGGTCCCTGTGCCGAATTTCATTATTAGATTAGTACCCAAATTTTATTAGATTAGTATCAATTTTAAATTAGATTTAAGGTACCATATTTAACCGGAATTTTTATCATATTTGACCAAAATTTGTACCAATATTAATTTTAAAAATTATCAAAGACATCATGTTATCTAGTAGAAATATATCATCTTCTAGTAGGGATGTACCATCTTCTCCCAGTACGCCGATGTTCTGAGTATCCGGAGTTGTACAGACAGGGTCAGCGACTTTCTGTGGTACCCGAACAACGAGCACTCCATTCTAGACGCAGCCATTGGGGTAAGTTTCAAATTAGTAATATTTAAAAAAAAATTAATAACACCATTTTTTTCCATGAATATTTAATCAACTGCATTTTATTTTCAAATTAATTATTTCGGTATATATTTCAATAAACTATCTGTTGCTTTACCGAACTAGGAAGAGAATCATTCCACTTATGGCTTGGATTTATGTTTGAGGGATAATAACTTTTTCAGTGATTATATCTTATCTGTTACCTAAACCAAATGCCCTTTTCCTTGTTTTAGTAACTATTCCTATTCTATGTCACTTACCCAGTTTCAATCTTATGCTCTTTTACGTGTAAAGAATTGCTAAAGAATTTTTTACCGCTGCTTTTTTACAGGTCTAGAAGATATATAGTACACCATGAATATTTTTTAGCCCCAAAGATACAGTGTTGATCTCGATTTAGAACAAGATTACATCAGCAATTTGCCCCAAGATGTTGAAGAGGAAGTTCTTATGAAACTTTCAATTAAAGAGTCGTTCAGGACAAGCATTCTATCAACCAAATTGAAATATGCATGGATGTCAATTCCAAATTTGGTCTTCATAGAAGATTGTGTACAGTCAGACCTAATTAGGCTGGTTGACCAAGTATTATTAGTGTATCATGGTCCAATTCTACAATTTAAACTCAGTAGTAGACATGCGTGGAATGAGCCAATTGGTTGATGGATGCTTATTTTGTCCAGAAATGGAATCAAGAATCTTTATATTGAATTGAGGGATTCTATTGAAAAGTGCAAAATTCCTTCCAGCTTCTTCTCTTGTCTTACATTGGAACATGTGCTCATATCTATACTATATACTTAATCCTTGATATGAGTGCTACAGTGTAATGAACAGTGAGACCGACAGATGGGTCCCACTGTCAGCTACACATTTTTTTTAGCTCCCTCTAATTTTTTTTTCCGCCTTCTCTCTCGAAAGTTCCTCTTCTCTCCAGAAATTTCTCCATTCTCTCACCCTCACTCAAATCCTTCTCCCTCCGCTTCACTCTCTCTAGCCGCACGATGAGTTCTTCCTGTCGCCGCTCCATCGGTCTCCGACCGCGCCGCCGTCTGACGGAAGGACCTCGCAGTGAAGCTCTTCAATTGAGAGGAGTTCGATCTGAGCACTTTGCCTCCGCGTCTCTCGACTTTTTTCCTTCTACCCCTTCTCTCTCTTCTGAAAATTTACTCTCCTCCTCTCTTCCGCTCACTTCCCTCTTCTACCCTCTCCTCCCAGCATCCCCTCCCTCCTGGTTGTTCTCTCTCCGCTCATCTCCCTCCTCTTCCTCTCCCGCACATCTCTTCTCCTCCTCCTCCTGCCAAACTTATCCTCCCTTTTTCCTCCTCCGCTGGCCTCCTTGCCACTGTTCACACCGTCTCCTTCCCCTCTTTCACTGCTCATTCCCGCCCAAGCGTGGATTATTCCAAATGTCAACCGCCATTCTCCTTCGGCATATTCAACGGTGCTCTCGCTGACCTCTACTGAGATCAAGGTACTTTTACCTAGGTTCCTGGTACATGGCAATGGATACTAGGAAGTGGCAGCCATACCGGCAGTTGTACAGTTCATTCTCAAGATTTTTCTACCCGAGTCACCTCGATGGCTCTCCAGGAAGGTGATTTCATTTATTTCTCACAATATTTTTAAATCATCCTGATTTCTCACTTTCAATTGATTTATAAGTCTATTTATTCATTTCTGGTAGGATAATAAATCAAAGGCAATAGCAGTGCTCGAGAAAATATACAACTCACTATAGGAAGAGATAGACCATCTTGAGGCTGTTTCCAGGCAAGTTTCTCTGTCTGGAAAAAATGTTAGTTACTTGGATGTATTCCAGATGAAAATAAATGAAAACAATTAATTCAAGTGGAAAAATTTAGCATAGCCTACTATATTTTGGGATATTGTATTCGTATGAGTTGTGTTATAACAGATCTAAGGCTCTGATTTTGCACATTTTGATTTCAGTAATGAGGGGCTAGACTCATGAGAATGTGAAAACATGTAGTTTTCTTTGTGTTTTGGTCAATCAAAGCTTTTTTTTTATTTTAGTAAACATATATACTTCTACAATAGATACTTTCTAATTTAATTAATTTCTTAAAATATTTTCTTTAGCAACTAAAATCTGTCATCCCAGTAATCATGATGTTTCTTAAGACCCAAAAAAAAGGAGCAATAATTGTTAGTGCCTTTTTATAATCTTTGAACGGATGGTATTTACAAATGAAATAGATATGCATTTGACAAGTGGGGATCATGAAAACTGTAATACTTGAAGTAAATAAAATCTTTGACAATAATTCATCTATAGATAGTTCGGCATGATAACAATTTGAGTCTGTTTTAAATTGAAATTTTAATTGAATTTAGGGGTGATTGCTGGATGGAAGGGAGGTGGCAGTGAAGATCATTCCCTTGCAAAGACTGCATTTGGGTAATCTATACTGGAAGTCAAATGAGTATTTTAGATTGTAATCAAGCACTAATATGCATACTTATTCAGTGATATTTTAGAATTTCAGCTTTTGGTATAAAACCCTTGAATTACACTTAGATTATGCATCATTATCAAATGACCAAATGATAGAAATTGAAAAAGGTGGTTAGTACTAACTTATTTGCAAATTATTCATACTTTTGTAGATGGATATATAATAACTTCATATCATTGGTATTTTGTAGCCTAATTGTAGTTCCTTGATTGCTTCAGGTTTAGGATGAGTTGAGACAGAACTTGGGCTTCAGTTAACCATGTGTTTGTGCGGATTGGAAGACGAGGCTGTTGTTAGAAAATTGTAAAAGGCATATGCTGCACTTTAGGGCTTTGACAGCAAAGAGGTAGGACTATATGCTAGAAATTTGAATCCATTGTTGTTTATCAATTGCTTTTGTTTATTAATGCTTTAACTACTGTTCTTTTCCAAATTAATTTTTTTTAATGGACAAAAAAATTTATTAAAAAAAAGTTTATTTACAAGAACCTAAAGGATTAACGCCTTAGTCTATTATTTACATATAATAAATCACATCATGATTACTCTAAGGTGATATCCTCGCTAAGCATATCTCAACCACAATGTGACATCCATCGTTGCCTCATAAATGAGCCGATGCTTTGGTTTTTGTTCGCCCAAAATGAAACATCTATTTCTTTCCCTCCAAAGAGCTCATGCTCCTGCTGCCCAAGCAGAGTTCCATTGTCTCTTTTGGTGTTCTTTTCCATATTATGAAGGACAAGCTACAAAGACACACCCGGGACATAGGTACTACTTCAAGGTATAATTTTCTTCTAAAAATGGATTTGCTCAAATTTATTTAAATGGCAATGTGTCTTTCTTTACAAGTTTCAATTGATTTTAGTTGATATTATATTCTGGAATGATATTAGAGTTAACATCAAGTTTAGTATTGTGCTGGTATGCCACGTAAGGTAAGGTCATGCTGCTATTAGTTTATTGGTGCACAACATGATCCGTTAGACTTTAGTTAAGAGGATAGAGATATTTTTTTGGGTTTATCTAACATCATAAACCTTTTTCTGAATTTATCCAAGAAAAAGGGATTCATAAAAGTTTGTAATTCACAAAAATGGGTTGGCCAGATTGTAAAATATTAAAACATGTGTCTAGCTGAGCAGTGTTAATGCTATATTATGGGTGTTTGTGCGGATTGGAAGATGCATGGGGAGTTGTTGGAAAATTGTAAAAACATATGTTGCACTTGAGCACTTTTGACAACAAGAGGTAGAAATATCCGCTGGAAATTTAAATTCATTGTTGTTTATCAATTGCCATGTTTATATATTAAGGCCTTAGCTACTGTTCTTATTTGCAGATTTTGGACGAGAGGATAGAAAGACACCTATAGCTTACTACTTCAAGGTATAAATATTCTGCTATTAAAAATGATTTGCTAAAACTCTTATCATTGCATATTTAATACTACCCCATCTCTATTGGAATGTTCTGTGTGCATAAAAAAAATCCATTAAACAGAAGAACTGAATGAAACAAAAATTAACAGCAATCCAATCAACATACATAACTATTTTGTTCATTTTTGCAGTGGTGAAGACAACAAGGCAAAAGAAAAAGAAAGAGAGATTGCACTGTCTCCATACTAACACTTGAAATTTATTTGTTATTTGTAAATAATATTTTGTTCATCGTCCTCTCAAAAATGAGTATTTGTGCTGTTTTTCTGGGAGAAAAGCACCACTTAAATTTTTTCAACAGTCCAGATTGTTGAAAACCAATGTGATATGCACTATGTTTTAAATTTATTGTCTATCTACATTACAAGTTCTATGATTTATTGTATGATATGCACTATGTTTTGTTTTCTATATTAATTTCAATTATCACTGCCGAAGCAAAGCGAGGCATTACGCTAGTATATAATAGAACCCTAAGGTTGTAGCGTACTGAGATTAATGTAACAAGAGTTATTTCAAGTTGTCCTTTACTTAAGAGCTTGGGTCTTGGAGCTATCTAACTTTGTTGAGTTTGATCGCCTCGTGATCCGTGCACCAAACCTCAGATGGCTGACAATTGAAGGGTCGTTCGGTGATCTCTGTTTGGAAACCCCTACGTTGCGCTTTGCAGATATTTATCTTGAGGATTCGAATTTCACTATGACAAGCGAGGATTGTAAGAGTTATATTTTGTGAGTTGTTGGTAGCCTTTCTGCTATTGAAGAACTTGAACTATGGGTGATTTAAACTATTTGATATTTTAAGTACGGGTTATTTTCCAAAATTCATTAAAATTATCTCCAGTATCCTGCATTTTTGTAAATTTTGTTGTAAATTTTGATTCACAGTGGTATTGGTAATTTTTATGAGATTATTCAAACAGATATAGAAAATAATAAGAGTGAGTCTATGGTACTATGCATAGCACGATTTGGTCCGTGATACGGATTAATATTTTCGTTTCCAAAATCCTAATAGTTAATCCGAACTGTTTAACATAATTTTCATATGAATATGTACTTGCAGACCTGTTTTTATATTTTTTAGAATTTTTCTTACTATTTTTAAAGATAGATAGAGAATCACTGTTTTTGGAGGTCCAGAATTTTCAGATCAAGTGATTTTCTACATATCTTAAAAAATAGTAAAAATTTCTAAAAAACATAATGATCAGCAAGTACATATTCATATAGGGATCATGTTGAACGGTTCAGATCGACAGTTAGAATTTTGAAAATGAAAATATTGATCCGTATTACGAACCAACTTGTGATATGCATAGTACCATAGACTCACTCAAATAATAATGTATAGGAATAAGATATAATATTGAACCTACTAATGTATCACATGAGAATAATAGGAAGAAGAATAATTAGTCTGTTATTGTTTCATATGAGAGTAACTATACTTATAAAACACAAATCTCATTCAAATGTACTGATTAGGATATCAAGTTCTCGACATAATTTTCGGTATGGTTTTGGCAAAGGGCTTGTGCTGTAAAATAAAATTTCCCAAGTAAACAAATAAAGTCTATGCATTCAATTAAAAAAAAAATTTAAGCTAAGGTAAAAATTACATTTCCTAGTAAGAAAGTAAATAACCAGTTACTCTCATTATGGTTATTCACTCTGCGTTTAAACTCTTCTAACAAGAAAATTATGAGAGTATGTAAATTGGGTTGAATAAAACAAATAACTCTACCAAAGAGGCATGTAAAAGAAAAAAAAAAAAAAAAAAAAAAAGGACAACAACAAAATAGAAGTTTAACATATAGTGATATACTATAACTAGTGTAACAAAATGCGGTTCATGCGGCCACATATGCGTATGCGGTTGGCAACCGCATAGAAAATCAAAATACGGTTCCAATATGCGGTCGCATATGCAACCGCATATTGCTTTGTGCAGTCCGCATATAGTATTATGCAATCCATCCAAATATTTTATTATTTATTTAAAAAATCCAAATTAGATCTAAAAAAAATTATTAATAAAAACGGATTGGATATCCAGTAATAACCGAAACCCAAATCAAATACTCATCCGGACGGGAGTCCAGTTGAGTGGTTTTTCATGCTAATCTCCAGCTGCATTTAGAGAGCAATGATTTTTTATTTCGTAGGTGATGTGGGACTATAAAAGGAGATTATAAACCGGACAGTACCAATTTACTGGGCGCTTGGGCATGACCATCGGAAAAGTCAAACCAATGTTGGGACCGCATATGCGCTTGGGCCAATTAAACATGACCATCGGAAATCAAATGGAAATTTGTCTAGGCTCGTACCTAAAACCAATGTTGGGCCAGTTGGGCCATAAAGATAAACAATAAAATAATATTTCTTTGCCTTGCACAGTACCAATTTATTATAACATTGTTTCATGCACCATAAATTTTTAGTTGCATATTTGTATTATAAACTTTCATTTATTTAATTAACAGAAAGAGTGTGACATTAATAATTGCATATTATGCTATATTTTATTTGATTATTTTTTTAAAATCCGCATATGTAAGTCCGAATACCGCATATGCGGCCGAATACTGTATATGCGGTATGCGGTGGCCTTCCGCATACCGCATGCAAACCGCATGTTATAACCTTGACTATAACACATAATTTGCAACAAATAGTCCCACACATTTCAAGTAGCCTCATACATCAAAATACAAGTTTAATATTTCTAATAGCTAAGAAAATAAACCAGCAACAAAATTAAAATACTGAAAGTTAAAATTTTAAAGCTGAATAAATTGTCGCTCGGTTTATCAATATCATTGTTAGGATTTGTGTCCTAAATTCCTCTCCTAGGATTTGTCTAGCCTCAACACTTTAATTTTCTTCATCTTGAATTGTTTCTGTGTTATTATTGCATGGATTTTAAATTTCTTCACTACAATTTAATTCATTCAAACTCAAAAATTCACCTATAAAATTATAAGCACAATTAATAATGTAATTAGAATATTAAGATAACTTTATGACCAGGAAACAAAAAAAAACAGAGAAGAAAATGAGAAGTCAACAAGTGTTGATCATCAATAAATGTACATATATAATAGCAAAAATTAGTCTCAAATTAATTTATTGACCTGTGCAGGATGCGGCAGGTCAATCATGAGCAGTGCTCTGTTTGTGGTAGGTGAGAATGAGATAGGAGGAAACGACTACAATTATCCATTATTGTTCCTTTTCCTTTCTCTTAGCATAGTTTCAACTTTTCAAGCCCTTGAGGATTATTATTATTAAACATGTGATTGGGGCACATGCGCTAGCCTATGTGTTACACTCTGGCCTCTGCATCAGCAAAAACAGCTTTTTAATTTGTTTTATACTGTTTAAACTGTTTTTCTTCATGCTAACATGGTGGCACATGCATGCGCTCATGCCTTATGCCTTACCCTCTGGTCTCTGCATCAGCAAACACTTTTTAATTTGTTTTATAGTGTTTAAACTGTTTTTCCTCAAGCTGCAATCAGACACTGAGCCTGGGAATAGGAATGCCAGTAAATTTTTAGTCAAAAACTTAAATCGGTATTAATTTAACTGGTTTGGTTCAACTTTCTGTTGCACTTTGGCAAAGCAAATTAAATTATAATGAAAATATGCTATATTTGTTGGTTTTTGCATAAGGTCTAAACAAACAGATCAAGATCATAAATAACAATTTCGTGTGAATCAACTGTTTGCTCAAAACCTAATGCATGACCTTTCTCATGATTCAAAGAATTTAATACATAAAAATGGAAGTCATTGTAAAAATTAAGGTATCATGAGGCATTTAGTTGGTTTGACAAACGCCTCGTAATTTAACATCTAACATTCTAATTGAACAAAAACAATTTTAACTTAAAATAGCAATAAATCTTTTGACTTGGTTTCGGACCCACCGAAGAACAACAAATCCGGTACATACACGTCATACTTCTTTGACAACACACTGTTATAATATGAAGCCCAATTAATTTGGGCCAAAAGCCCATGTCGCTACGCGGAATTTTATTTCCGGATGAATTGAGCTACGGAGACAGAGGGAGGGGCAGCCGAGCTGTCACTGTCTTCCTCTTCAAGGGCGCTCTCACTGGGCGAATTCTCCGAAGTTTGAAGCAGGTATTTGATTTTGCTTTCTCTTTTAGATTTCCCTTCTTCTTTTCTTACGATTTTCGGGGAAGCTCGCTCCGATCAGAGTAAATCGAAATATACCCACCAACCAGATATTTTTGCATTGCGTGATTGTACAGCTCCGAGATTAGAAGTGAGAGAAAAAATTGAATTGCTATGTTTTATCGATCTAATTGTTACTATATCTGTCACAATTGAGCAAAAACAGGATGCTATATTTGTTCCAATTGCAATTTTATGGAAAACTGGTATTGCACTTTCCTGATACCAGACTCGAATTGAGCAAAAATACAGTGCTATATTTGTCCCAATTGCAGATATATGGGAAACTGGTGTTGCACTGTCCTGTTACCAAAGTCAAATACAATGTAAACAAGTTCATGGATGGTTTCAAGTTACACTTTGCTCCCTTATGCCTTTATAATATCCATAATATTGACACGGTTTCAAATTGAATGTTGTTTATATTAACATTGCTTATGCTGGTGATTAAGAGTAAAATTTAAACTTAATCTATTTAACACTTCAAACTCATCTACAAATCAACTGAGAGAAACCATCTTTTTCAAAGGTGCCAATTGAAAAGGGCTTTTCCAATCGAGTGGTTTTCCCTATTTGATTTATGTCACTTGACAATTAGTACTTCTTTAAGTTGAGGTAAACAAATATAATTAATACTGTAACTGGATAAGCGAAACAACTTCCAATATTGAGATATGTTTATAGTATGACATAACATTGGATGTGCTATGTTAATTGATTGTTACATATTGTTCTTGCAGAACATTGCAATCAGATCAGACGTAGAATTTTGAACATGCTGCGTTGACTGAATAGGCGATTTAGAATATCCTTGAGAATTCTCTGTCTGTGTGTGCATAGGTACTGCTCTTCCTTCTTTTTTCTTTATTTTGACAATTTAGTTATACATCTATTATATATACGAAACATTATTCTTATCGATAAAAGAGAATACAAAAGTGAAAGTGTACATATGTAAACTGTCATTTATTAGATTTTACGATTACAGATTTTCTATCAACAAAAGAGAATACAAAGGTGAAAGTGTATTTTACTATTACAGAACTCTTATCGAGAAAAGAGAATACAAAGGTAAAAGTGTACATAAGCCTTTGTACTTTACAAATCATGTAAACTGCAATATATTTAAATATGTTGTTCTATGTCATATTACAGTTTTACAATTTCATCCTCACAGATAACAACTCTGTATGCTCATGTACTTTACAAAACATGTTACCAGTAAACACTTTTTTTCTTTGTTTTCAGTACAAAACATGTTACCTGTAAACACTTTCTTTTTCTTTTCTTGTTCAGTTCATTCCAAATCTAATTCTGCACTGGAATAGATACAAAGCAGTGAGCATCAATCCTATCTTACATTGGCATCAGCTATTTAATGCAAAAAGGTTAGCTTGTTGAATTGAAGAGGGGACAGATACAGACGACGGAGACGAGGAACCGATGAACTGAGAGAGAGAGAGAGGAGGGTATGAATGATGAATCTTCACCTGCTGCGATTGCTCCTCCTCTTCCAGCTGCTGTGGCAATACTCGTTCCTACCTGTAGCAGTATCAACCACTACAAATAATACAAATAGTAGCTGCCCCCTGGATTTCAGCCTCCTGCAGCCCTACCTGTCGCCGTCGCCCGTGCCCTCCGACCCCTCTTCTCGCTGCTCCTTCGCCTTGCAGTCCCTCTACTTCCTCCTCTCCACCTACCTCCGCTCTACCTCTCTTTTCCTCCCTCCCCTCTCCTCCGATGCTGCCTGCTGGTCTGCCCTCTCCGCCTCTCTCACCGCCTCCCTCTTCCCCTCCTCCTTCTCCCTCCCCTCCTCCTGTGGCTTCAACCCCTCCATCTCCCAAGGTTGCATGAACATCTCCTCCCGTGCTGACTTTGAGGTTATTGTCCCTCCCTCCGCCATCTCCTCCCTCTCCTCCGCCTGCAATCGCTCCCTTGCCCCTGTTCCCTCCTGCACCGCCTGCACCGTCGCCCTCAACACCCTCAAGGCCTCCTACCTCACCGGCCCTGACACTAACAATGTCACCACCTGCACTGCTTACTCCTCCATCTATGTTGCCGCTTTCCATGCCCTCGGGCCCACTGACCCTGCCACTGCCAACTGCCTCTTCCTCCTCCCCACCTCCAATTCCTCCTCTTCATCCTCTTCATCCTCTTCCCACCCCTCTTCGGCCTTGGTCATTGGTCTGGTCGCAGGCCTTCTCGCATTGCTCGTTCTGCTGTTGCTAGGCTTCTGCTGGTGGTACCGTTGCAAGGGATTAAAGGCCGCCTCACCCCTGCACGGGTCCTCCCTCCAGACTACTCCGCGGGCGCTGGAATCTATAACCGCCAGCTCTACGGTGATCAAATTTACTCTTGATGAAATCCGAAAGGCCACCAAGAACTTCTCCAGAGAGAATATCATAGGCCGTGGTGGCTACGGCAACGTTTACAAGGGGATTCTGCCGGACGGGACGCAGGTGGCCGTCAAGCGGTTCAAGAATTGCTCTGCCGCAGGGGAGGAGACGTTTGTACACGAAGTTGAGGTGATAGCGAGCGTGCGTCATATCAACTTGGTGGCATTGCGCGGTTACTGCATCTGCACCACTCCGCTCGAGGGCCACCAGAGGATCATTGTCTGTGACCTCATTCCCAATGGCAGCCTCTACGACCACCTCTTCTCTCCTCTTGCCCTTCCTGCATCTGCATCTAAAGATCAAGGAAAAGAGGATCAAGAAAGCCGCAGCCACAACAGCAGCCTCCCCTGGCCCATACGCCAGAAGATCGCCCTTGGCACGGCACGCGGCCTCGCCTACCTACATTACGGCGCCCAGCCTGCTATCATCCACAGGGACATCAAGGCCAGCAATATATTGCTCGACTCGGACTTCGAGGCGAAGGTGGCTGACTTTGGTCTGGCCAAGTTTGCCCCTGAAGGCATGACCCATGTCAGCACACGGGTTGCCGGCACCATGGGCTATGTTGCTCCAGAGTATGCTTTGTACGGCCAATTGACTGAGAAGAGCGATGTATACAGCTTCGGGGTGGTGCTTCTCGAGTTGTTGAGCGGGAAGAAAGCTCTTATATCGCTAGGAGAGGGGCAGAGCTTTGTCCTAACGGACTGGGCATGGTCACTCGTCAGGCGAAGCCGGGCACTCAACGTCGTAGAGGAAGGAATGGAGGAGTGTGATCCTCCTGAGGTGATGGAGAAGCATGTGCTTGTTGCCGTCTTGTGCACCCATCCCCAGTTGCATGCGCAACCCACCATGGATCAGGTGCTCAAGATTCTAGAATCAGACTCAGCGCTGCCGTCAATTTCAATTCCTGACCGTTCGATCCCGATTGTGGCCAACAGAGAGGATATAGAGAAGTCGGTCTCCATCAGTAGTGGCGGGTCAGGCCAGTTGTTCAGCCCCACTGGATTCCAGACCTTTTCTTATAGGCATGATATGCAAGTTGTGGATTCCTCAGAATCATTGTCAGACAAATCGAGGTCATTTGTCAAAGATGAGTAATTATTTTTCTCTTTGCGGCATATTTGATTTGCTAATATTCATCAATGCACTGGGTTAATCTGAGGGAGAAGAAAATTGTAGCAAGCTTCGTTTTTTCTTTGTTTTTGTTTCCTTTTACAATAATATTGTGCTGAAAGTTTTGTTTAGTTGCTGGATTAATCTGATGTGGTGGCAATTAATTCTGTCTGGGTTATTTAGATTTCATGTTTTTTTGGTGATCAACAAAGGTGGAGTATGTAACTCTACAGTTAGCTGATACCGCCACATACAAGGGTGCTACTGGTTGATGCATCCTGGGACGCGAGACAGAAGGCGGGCATGGGAATTGCACTATACAATGAAGCAGGAGCCATACAGCTGGTCACATACAAGCATATCCAAGCTTCGGATCCGCTGCAAGCAGAAGCTGCCGCCCTGCTGAATGCTCTTCAGTTTGCTGAAGTACATTGTCAGATAGATAAAGAGACCAACTATGCCGTATACTCCGACTGTAAAACACTTGTGGAGATCGTTGCAGAATACCGCCTGGATGACATACCCTCATGGCGAGCAGCTGAAACAGTGACCAAATGTGCCAACAGGTTTCAAGGTATGCAGGGCTGGGTAACAATACACCATGTTAACAGAGGTACTGCGCACACCGCATGATCTGGCGAACAAGGCAAGAACAACTGGAGATAGTTATTGTGGGTACCCAAAGGAATATGAAGTAAGAAGGATGAACTTGCAACAGCACCTGGACTCCACAATTTTTACAAACCAAGATTCACAAAATGCCTGGTGCATTCACACAGCAGCAGCATGATGAAAGAAAAGAACGGGATAGTCAGCAAGCGGCACGGGTTTCTACGCCAAGGATAGCTTCAGACAGCTTACTGGTACTTTACTGGTACCGGTTTTCATGTACCGGTTGTCAGCCTTGGTACTCGTCTCCACTTCTTGTCACTTACTGGTACCGGGTTTCAGCTGTAGTACTGGTATTGCAGTTCTGTTCACTTTCTGGTACCGGTTCTTGTACCAGGGCTTCAGCTTTAGTACTGGTACTGGTCCTGTTCACTTACTGATACCGGTCCTGTTCACTTGCTGCCTTTAATTTATTTCTGTTCATTTACTGGTACCAGTTTACATACTGGTGTTTTTATTTAGTCTTGTTTTTACTCTTTTCTAGGAATGCTATTGTCTGCTTTCCAATGTTTAGACTAGCTGACAATTGAGTTTTTATGTAATGTAAGAATTTGCTATGATTAATATATGCCTAAGGGCTTTCCCTCAAAAAAAAAAAAAAAAAAAAGTTGCACAGAATCAGATTTCATGTTTCTTGGTGATCAAATCCAGCAGCGAACATGCATAACTCAGTTCACGGCCTTTCTCTGCACCTCATTTTGGGGTTTTTAAATATGATTGTGCGGCTACTGATTCGTTCATGGATGTAATCAAAGCTGATGCATTGCAGAATTTGTTGGGTTCATGTAAAGTGCATATCATAGGGGTTATTAAAGCTCAAGATGTGGTTTTGTGTACGAGCTTTGCATTTTTTGGAAATTTGGTGTTGTTAAGCGACGATTACAGTTGAAACTTAAAAGTGATAACATTGTGGGTTGTCCTTTATGAAAAGAAAGATGGTTAGTAAGATTCAGGATTGTTTACTGCTATAGCTGAACCGATGGTACTCGTTTTGTGATTGTCTCCGTCGAGATTCGTACCCAAACCCTTTTGTTCTTGGCTCAACCACTTTACTTGCGATTGCCTCTCCGGATCCTCCCTCTCTCGCCTCTACTTGCGGCAATCAACTCCTCTGTCTCTGTTTATTTATCCATTTCCTTGATTATTGAAATCAATTAATGCATTTGTAGCTTCTGCGGAGGAAGATTATTGTGGTATGGACTCTCTTTTGTTTCTTTGTTCGATGCAGTACAAAAAATATTGAAGGACCTTTTTCTTTGCATTCTTGATATATGATAATATCTCAGTTTTAATGAAGACAATCTGATATCAAATATATGCTGGTATCTGATCAGCCGGTATCAACAATCTAATCAAGACAATCCTGTTTTTGAGCCTGATCAGATCAGCTGGTAGCTGAATTTTCTGAGAAAATGAAACGCAGATAAAATTGGAACCGAATGGGTACTGGTACAGAACAGACCTGGTACTGGTACGGTAAAGATCCGGTACGCTGACGTGAAGACATACTATACTTGACTGGTACTGGCAGACTCTGGCATGCGATAGAGCCAGATTAGACCTCCACCGATTTCAATTACAATATATTCTTTCATTTTTAGCTCTTAGGGACCTTACTGTTGTTTTACCTTTCTTTATTTCTTTGTTTTAGCTCATATGTGGGGAGTGATTTGTTCTTTCTTTAAACCGTAGGTACAAACTTTGTAACTACAATAAATGTGGGCAAGACCTATATTTTTTCTCAAAAAAAATATACGCTGGTATCCAAAATAGCACTTCAGTTTTACTTGTATATCACCAGAGAGGATCAAACCACTCAAAAAGGTAATCAGTTTTGATAATAATCAATAAATCATGTTTGTGGGATTCCAGGAATCTCTCTGTTTGTAACAGTCATGCTAAACTTCAACAAACATACGACTTTGGCATAGATTTTTACAAATGTTATATATTTATGGTGGTCTTTATTATCCCTACATAATGAACGAACGAGTTGATGATTATGTGCTTTTTAATTGAACTATTTGATATTTTGAGTACGAGTGAGGCTATGGTACTATGCATAGTGCGGATTGGTCCATATCAGTGTTGTAAAAAACATCCGTTTAGTCTGATTAATCGGTCAATTAGTCGTTGACGGTGACCAAATCATTACGGATTTTTCTGACTAATCGGCCGATTATTTCCAATTATAGCCGATTATTTCTGATTATTTTCAATTAATTGCTTGGCGGTACCATGTCCGTTCGACGAGTGCAAACCGTTATTTACATCACAGGTCCATACTACGAATCAATATTGTTGTTTTCAAAATACTAACCGTCGATCCGAACCGTTCAATATGGTCTCCATATGAATATATACTTGTAAACTAAATTTTACATTTTAAAAAAAATTTGTACTATTTTTTAAATGGGTAGAAAATCACTGTTTTTGGATGGTTCAGAATTTTCAAATAAAGTAATTTTCTACCCATCTAAAAAAATAGTAAAAAAATTCTAAAAATTCTAAAATTTAGTTTACAAGTACATATTCATATAGAGACTATGTTGAATGATTCGGATCAATCGTTAGGACTTTCAAACCGAAAATTTTTGAGTTCATAGCACGGGCAATATGCACTATGCATAGTACCATAGCCTCACTCTTTTGAGTACTGTTATTTTCTAAGATTTATAAAATTATTTCCAGTATCATTCATGTTTTGTAAATTTTGTGTAAATTTTGATTGGTATTGGCATTTTTTATGAGATGATTCAAACAGATATACAAAATGAATAATATATATGGGGAAGATATATGTTGAACCTAATAATGTATCACATGAGAATAATGGTAAGAAGGATAATTGGTCTGTTATTGTTTCACATGAGAGTAACTATACTTATAAAATACAAATCCCATTCAAATGTTCTGATTAGGATATCAAGTTCTCGACATAATTTCCGGTATGGTTTTGACTAAAGGGCTTGTGCTGTAAACTAAAATTTACGAGGTAAAAAAATAAAGTCTATGCCTTCAAATAAATAAAAAACTATCCTATACAAAGGTATTTGAGTGAGGCTACGGTGTTATGCATAGCACGGATGGGGTCCGTACTACGGCTTAAAATTTAACTTTTCAAAATTCTAACGGTCGATCCGAACCGTTCAACATGATTATAAAATGAATATGTACATGCAAATCAAATTTTATATTTTTTCAAATTTTTTTACTATTTTTTTAGATAGGCTGTTTTTGGATGGTCCAGAATGTTCAGATCAAGTGATTTTCGAAAAAATAGTAAAATAATTTGAAAAAATGTAAAATTTGGTTTGCAAGTACATATTCATTTTATAATCATGTTGAACAGTTTAGATCGACCGTTAGAATTTTGAAAAGTCAAATTTTGAGCCGTAGTACGGACCCAATTAGTGCTATGCATAGCACCATAGCCTCACTCAAGGTATTTTATTTAAATGAAGACGAAAAAATATGTACTATATAGCATAAATATTTAGTTAATTTTTATAAACACTTTCATTTAAACCGTTTTATTGATAACTATTTTTTATTAAACACGAGAGCTACAAAAGTTCCTTCACAACACATTCCTACATTACCGTGAAGAATGAGAAATCCCGTGGCTAATCTAAAATAAACAGGAGTTGTTACAATTTTAATCCAATAAAATGAGTAAGATTTAAGGTGACTTTTGAACAAACTGATAAGATGAAAAATATAAAATTCATGGTCTGAATTCGAGTTGTAAATAATCCAACTTAAAAAAAAAGTTTTCTGCAGCCGGATTCCGACTCATCAACCATATACTGGACCACAATCAGGGTTGTCAACGAGCTAGCTCGGGCCGAGCTAGGTCCTAGCTCAGCTAGTTAATTCTGGACCGAGCTCTTACCGAGCGAGCTGGACCTTTGGCATCCGAGCTACAAGTCTAGCTTGAAATCGTGACGAGCCAGTCCGAGCTAGCTCGCGAGCTGACGAGCTGGCTTGCTGGGTTTGGTTGGATCTTGTTTTAAGAAGAAAATAAATTCTACACACTTTTTGGATCAAACTGAACCGAGCTAGATAGTATAAAATGCACACAAAATCAGACAAATTCACAAATTGATGCTAGCTGAGCTAGCTCGCGAGCTGACGAGCAAGCTAGGCCCTAGCTTGAACTATTTAATTCTGGACTGAGCTAGTGGCGAGCTGGCTCATTAACAGCTCGGTCCAGTAACGTACGAGCTGTTAGCGAACGAGTCAGATGCGAGTCACGAGCTACGAGCTTTTTTGCCACACCTAACCACAATCCCAATTCCACAACCCAAATCCTAGAGCAGCCGCCCCCATCCCAAACTGCTTCCCACATTAAAATTTCTTCAATCTGCTTCCACATTAAACACTACTCACAAACTGGGCCGGGCTTTAGATCCAAAGATGAAATAGGCCATACCTGTTTTTATTAATGTCCAAATATGGAGTTTCTTTTGATATATTTCATGTACATTTGCCATGGACATTAATTTAAGATTATTTCTACAAGATTTAAAAATGAAGCCCAAAATACTTCTCTTGATAGTGTAGACCTCTGCCAGTTTATTATTATTTTTTTCTCTTTTTAAAGTTTGTTTAAATTACATGCTATAATCAATGATATGACAGTAAACATTTCCTTCCCCTCACGGTTACCATGTGGTGAATGTTAATTTGCTCAAGAGAAAAAGTGCAAGAGGAAAATGCTTTTCGTTTCTTTTCTCCACTACAAAAGTTGCCAAAATGACTTGTATGACTGATTCATAACATCTCTCTCAATAGCGTACTATTAGATATTTCTTTAAAAAAAGTGTACTAATAGATAAATATTTTGTTAAGGAGACATCACATACGTAGCTGAGACCAACAGTGAAACAATTTAAAAAACGGTTAAATTCTGATCCTAAATTTGGTACACCATGGAAACCACCTGCTGCAATGTTACTGCCTTAATGGGAAAAAAAATTATGAACTGTTGTTTTATTTGGTTCCTTATTAATTTAATTATATTTTTACTTATAAAAGAAAATTGTGTTTCAGGGGCTAAAGAGTGAATCCAGTGCATGGAAGTACTTTAGTAGTTGTTTATTATTTTGTGCATATTTATTCAGATATTGTTTGATCAAGACTCAAATACCGTGCCTCTACTAGAGGTCAGTGATTTAGTATTTTTTATTTTATCTTTATTTATTGTTACAAATTAAGCAGGGTCGAAACTCGAAAGCAGTCCTGGCAATCAGTCAAGATAGAAATAATTTTCTATACAATTTCTTAGAAAGAATATTCCATTCCGCAGTCTATGCTTTCTTTAGAAGAAGTTTGGCATTAATTGTGATACGATAAAGACATCTCTTGGTAAGAAATTTTTCTTTAGTCCTTGCACTCTAAGCTTGTTTTGTTGGTAAGAATTTTTTCTTAATTACATAGGGTCTGGTTTTGCTACTTATAACCAACTTCATATGCATTACTTATGTTACAAAAAAATAATTAGTTTCATAAACGTCTCCCATATATGGACTAGTATTGTATGTGAGGGAGAGAGAGAGAGAGTACAACCAACCTCATATATCCTTTCTCTTTGATTTATCTTCACCCAGAGAGAGTCTCATTTTTTCTTTTCTTTTTTCAAGATTTAATAAAAAAAAGATAATATATGAGGTTCGCTATAAGTGTCAAAACCAGACTCTATATAA
>JAJGRW010000340.1:74428-106506 GCA_025461045.1 Carex parvula | reverse complement strand
CTTAAATTTGAAACGACAACCCGGAGTGCTGCATCTATATTCCAGCCGGGATGTGTCACTTCTCTTCGTATATATCTCCTTGTTCTTGTCAACATGGTACTCTCTGATCTTTTTCGTCAGTTGCTTTTTACTTACGAAGTATTGGCCTTTTGCGAGCTCACTCCTGTACTCAACCCGACGACCATAGTAAGAAATATCTGCTTCTCGGAAAGCAGATGTGTCATTGAAGTTTACAAAAGGGTGAGTCTCAGAGCGGCCACCCACGGCAATATTCTCTCTATTCTGCCTCACAGTGGGCTGTGTGTATCTTCTTCTTCATCTTCTTCATCTTCTTCATCTCCTTCATCATTAATGTCACATTCTTCTTCCCCCAATTCATCCCCAGTTTGCAGATTCTCCTCCGGTATCTCGTTTATAAATTCAAATTCCGACTCGTTTGGATCTTCCTGTACTGGTGGCGGTCTGGGGTGAGGATTTGGTTCAGGCCCAGGTAAGGATGAAGGACCGTCATACATGGATACAGTGGGATAAAAGCTGGAGATTGGGGTGAATTATTGTATATTTCTTGTTCCGGTTCTGCTACAGGCATTACGATAAAAGGAGTGTGTGGTTCATTATCTTCTTGATAATGTTGGGCAGCCGAATTTTGGCCTGAACTTCCGGCCCCTGACTCTTCGCGAATTCTGCGTGCAAAAACTTCCAACAATGATTCGCCAGACCTCAAAACCTGCGCTATTAGACCTCTCAATGCCCCGTTATCCGCCCAGTGTGATTTTGACATACTTTCCTGCGTGGACCAGTCGGGCCTGAATTTGTAATTGGCAACGATTCCTATTGTAGCCGCTCGCTTCATAAATAAGCGATTGCAACTGCTCAAATGAGAAATTTTCATCAACCCAATACGTATTTGCTGCAGGCTTGGAGTAACGTACTCCATACTGGTCAGTTATGAACTTTCCTCCAAAATGTATTGAAATTGCAATAGACATGGCCAATAAACTACATTCATAAATAACAAATATTTGGTCAGTTTACTGATTTCAATTGTGAACAGTTGTGAATAGTCGTATATGAACAGTAAATACGTATGTGAACAGTAAATGTGAACAGTAAATACGTATGTGAACAGTAAATGTGAACAGTAAATACGTATGTGAACAGCATATGTGAACAGTAAATACGTATGTGAACAGTAAATGTGAACAGTAAATACGTATGTGAACAGTAAATACGTATGTTGAACAGTAAATACGTATGGAAATACGTATGTGAACAGTAGTGAACAGTAAATACGTATGTGAACAGTAAATACGTATGTTGAACAGTAAATACGTATGGAAATACGTACGTGAACAGTAGTGAACAGTAAATACGTATGTGAACAGTAAATACGTATGTTGAACAGTAAATACGTATGGAAATACGTATGTGAACAGTAGTGAACAGTAAATACGTATGTGATTAACAGTAATACGTATGTAATTAACAGTAAATACGTATATAAAAAAAAATACCTGACAGCAGACTCTCCGTCTCCTCCTCCTTCTTCCTCCCTCTTCCTTCCTTCTTCCTCCCTCTTCCTCCCTCCTCTTCCTCTTCTTCAGCCACTGAGTGTTTTGCTCTTCCTCCCTCCTCTCTTCCTCCCTCGTACTTATAAGTTTTCAAAAAAAAAATTCTACCCAAACCGCTAGGATTCCTGGCGGTCCGAATTAAAAATTCGGACCGCTAGGAATCCTGGCGGTCCGAATTAAAAAATTCGGACCGCCAGGATTCCTAGCGGTTTGGGTAGAAATAAAATATTTTAAAAACCTGGTTATTTATATTAAAATAAATTTTTTTTGGGTAAAAATAAAAATCACGGTTTGTTTAGTAAGTCAGCTTTCCGTCATATTTGCAAATATCTAAGCCGGCAGTAATTTGGCTTATTTATTTTTCTATGTTATAGATAAATACTACAAAGATTTTACGTGGCGAATGCCTCTAGCATCTCTTGTGTTTGAACTTCCATTAATGAACGATCCCCGGATTTAAACTTGATAATGAAAAAAGATTACCGCGTTCTGAGTACTTGATTGTTACCTTACTTGTTTGATTTTTATGGTTGACCTTGTATGGTTGCTTGTTTAGATTGCCAATTACAACAAGTCTTTGACCCAATTTGCTTCAAAAAGTTAACTCAAAATTTTTAAAAACTATCATCTAGCACAGCTGATTACGACTAGTGTTCCTCTTTACAAAAAGTTAAACGTGAAATCCACGAAAGAGTACCCAAAAAAGAAAGGAAATTTCAATAAACACTCCCACCAACACAGTTAAATAGCAAATAGATGGTATTACGAATTTATGACATGCTCTTTACTGTCACAAATAAGAATGATCCACATACAATTTCATACCTTTCCGCGCCATTTCCAAAACACAACCATTCATAATACAATTTCATACCTTTCCACGCCATTTCCAAAACACAACCATTCATAATGCAATTATTACTTGAGCATGACGATACTAAATAATAAGTTAAGTAAAAATAAAAATTAAAGCACAAAAACATCACCTCCCTTTCAGCTTAGCAAAACAGAAAATTCAAAAAAAGAGGAAATCATGGCAAAAATCTACCTAAATGGTAGAAGACACGGTTTGCAAATCCTGCACCACTTCTGACGAACTAAAATAATCCTGAAGTGCCACCATCTCAATGGCTTTCACTTTCAGACTCTGTATCGCCTCCACTGTGGCAAGGGCACCTGCCACAGTTGTAATTATTGGTATTTTATAAGCTAGCGCCATTCGTCTGAGCTGGCGCCCATCTATCGAATCAAGCGCATCACCAGAACTAGTTATAACCATAACCTGTATATCTCCGTTTGCCAACATATCACCAGCATGAGGCCTACCTTCATGCATTTTCAATACAGGTTCCACTGGTATACCAGCCAACTGGAGAATCTTAGCAGTACCAGAAGTGGCAATAATTTTGAACCCAAGATCATTAAATACACGCGCAATTGATGCCAGATGTGGCTTGGTTAAGTCATTCAGACTGAGAAAAACTGTACCAGAGGTAGGTAGTTTTTGGCCTGCAGCAATCTGTGCTTTGGCAAAGGCAACTGGGAAGCTTGAATCAATTCCCATGACCTCTCCTGTGCTACGCATCTCCGGCCCAAGCAACACGTCGCACCCTTGAAACTTCTCGAATGGGAGCACTGCTTCCTTCACGGACACATGCTTCGGCACCACCTCCTTTGTAAACCCTAGTTCTTGCAAAGTCATTCCTGACATGACAAGAGATGCATACTTGGCCAAGGGATGACCAATGGCCTTCGACACAAATGGTACCGTACGGGAGGCCCGTGGGTTCGCTTCTAGAAGATACACATCCCCTGATGCTGTAATGGCATATTGGCAATTCATTAGACCACATACATTCAAACGCTTGGCTAATTTAGTGGTCCATGTACGAATTATATCGAGGCACCGAACTGAGGTGGTCTTTGTCGGTAGGGAACAAGCTGAGTCACCCGAGTGGACCCCGGCTTGTTCTATATGCTCCATAATACCACCAATCACCACATTGCCTTTTGAATCGGCCAAGGCATCAACATCTATCTCAATTGCATCCGAGAGGTACCTGTCTATCAACACTGGTCGATCAGGGTCCACCTCAACTGCATTCTCCAAATAGGTCACCAACTTATCGTCACTGTACACAATTTCCATAGCACGTCCACCTAGCACATAAGATGGACGCACAACAACCGGATACCCGATTTCTGATGCGATGGACAGAGCATCGGATTCGCTCCTGGCTATGCCACCTTTTGGCTGCTCGATTTCCAACTCCTTCAAGATCTTGTTGAAGCGGTCACGATCTTCTGCGGCATCAATAGAGTCGGGGGATGTGCCCCAGATTTTGACTAGGCCTGAGCCCGAGGCAGAGGCAAGGGAGCGAGAGGACAGGTATTGCTGGATGGGGAGGGCAAGCTGAAGGGGAGTCTGGCCGCCAAATTGTACGATGATGCCATCTGGACGCTCCAGATCAATCACATTTAACACATCTTCGACAGTCAGGGGTTCGAAGTAGAGACGATCGCTGGTGTCATAGTCAGTCGAGACTGTTTCTGGATTGGAGTTCATCATTATTGTTTCAAATTCGGCCTGAAAAAGGGAATGATGTTCGATTAATCTAATCAATTGTGCAAAGTTTGCCAAACCATATATCTGTACCCGAAAGTCATCTCAGATAATGAAATAAACGGTATTGCAGCTTTCTTTCACTTGGGCTTTCTAACAGTAGGACAGCAATAGTAAGACCTTTCTGATTCTTTTACACAAGAAAAGCAAGTGGTGGACTTTAGTCATTATCAGTGTGATCATGGTAACTGCATTACTAGTACATAACGGTCATTACACTGATTTTCGCTCCCTGATATTGAACTTTTTGATTGGTAGTATGCTCGAAATGCTAAACCAACCAGTTTTTTTTACTAAGAACCTCACTTATTCAGCACTAAGATCTGGCCAGTAACCTCACTACCAATAAAAAATTACAATAAGTTTTTTACATGCACACACAAAGATAGAGAGAGATAGAGTGCTACCTGGCGGAGGGCGAAAGAAGCATGGCAACAGCAATAGTCAAACTCGATCCCTTGACCGATGCGGTTGGGTCCACCACCCAGGATCAACACCTTCTTCTTACCAGTTGGGGCTGACTCACACTCATACTCATATGAAGAATACATGTAAGGTGTATGTGCCTCAAACTCTGCAGCACATGTATCAACACGTTTGAATGATGGAATCACCCCAAGCTCAACTCGCCTCGATCTCACCTCACTTTCACTTGATCCAGTCGCATAAGCAATCTGTTTGTCGCTAAACCCTCTTCTTTTTACCTCATACAAGTCGTCCTTAGTAAGCATGTCTAAGGTTTTCAACAAGAGGAACTGTTCTACGTCCACCAGCTCTTTTAACTGGGTTAAAAACCATTTGTCGATAAGGCTAAGTTCATGGATTTCATTAACAGACATTCCTTTCTTCATTGATGCATAAACGGCATGGATTCGTTCGGGGTTTGGTACGCGTAGGCTGTACTTTATCTGCTCCCAGTCCCAGCTGAGCTCTTTAACGGATGCGCAGCCCCAACCAGAATACCCAGTTTCAAGAGACCGCACCGCTTTCTGGAATGACTCTTGAAAGGTGCGGCCCAAAGCCATTGACTCACCAACAGATTTCATTTGGGTGGTCAGGATAGGCTGTGAGCCAGGGAATTTCTCAAAGGCAAATCTTGGTATCTGCATTAAAAAAATATAAATTGACGTAAAATTACATCAGAACTTTCATGTTTTCAAATAATTCCATTTTTGCAAGGTTCAATAGAACCCATATATCACAGAGAGCAGTGAACCAATGGCAGAAAAACTATTTTGGAAAAAAAAAGCAGGGACAGTTTTGTAATGAAATCATTTCGGGTTTACAGCAACGGTAAGTGCCCCAAACTGATGCAAAATTACAGGAACAGAATTGGATGCATAGTAAAATCCTCCTAGTTTAATAATTTAGAGGAGGAATAGTAAAATACTTGATTTGAAAAGACTGAAAGATCCTACCTTTGTAACAACATAGTCAATTGACGGCTCGAAACTAGCAGGTGTCTTTTTGGTAATATCATTAGGTATCTGATCAAGTGTGTACCCAACTGACAACTTTGCAGCCATTTTGGCAATTGGAAATCCAGTCGCCTTACTAGCCAAAGCCGATGACCTAGAAACCCTGGGGTTCATCTCTATCACCATAACCTCCCCATCTAACGGGTTAACAGCAAATTGCACATTTGACCCGCCACACTCAACCCCAATTTCCCTAATAATCGCAACAGAATAATCCCTCAGTCTCTGATACTCCTTGTCCGTTAGGGTTTGCGCTGGCGCAACTGTTATGGAGTCACCAGTATGCACTCCCATTGGATCAATATTCTCAATTGAACATATAATAACCACATTATCAGCCAAATCTCTCATGACTTCCAATTCATACTCTTTCCATCCAAGAAGTGACTTTTCAACAAGCACCTGGGAGGTTAAACTAGCAGCTATACCAGCTCGACAAATTGACTCAAACTCATCTCTGTTGTATGCAATTCCACCACCGGTACCACCGAGTGTGAAAGCAGGTCGGACTATGAGAGGGAACTCACCAATAGACTCAGCAATTGAGAAACAATCTTCCATTGTGGTGCCTATACCAGAAGGTGGAGTCTTCAATCCAATTCGTTCCATTGCTTTTTTGAAAAGATATCTATCCTCAGCTGCCTCTATAGCAGGTAGAGAAGCACCAATTAGCCGCACATTGTACTTGTCAAGTACACCTGATTTGGCTAAGGCAACGGCTAGATTGAGGGCTGTTTGGCCTCCCATGGTTGGGAGCAGTGCATCCGGCCGTTCCTTGGAGATAATCTGTTCCACGGATTCGGGCGTCATGGGACCCACATAGGTCCGATCGGCTGTGCCCGGATCCGTCATGATAGTGGCAGGGTTTGAATTTACAAGAATGACCTTGTAACCCTCGTCTCGCAGGGCTATGCAAGCCTGAGTGCCGGAGTAGTCGAACTCGCATGCTTGCCCGATGACGATGGGTCCCGCACCGAGGATTAAGATTGTTTTAATGTCAGTGCGCTTGCCACGTGGCGGAGAGTTGATGGTGGAGGGAGCGTTGTTGGAAGAGTGAGAGGCGGAGACGGCACGGGAGATGAGGTGGCGGCGGAGTCGGAGGTGGGTGCGGTGGCGGGAGGGGAGAGAGAGGAGGCGGGAAGAGAGGGAGAGGCTTGTGAGAGAGCGAATTTGAGAGGCCATGATTGGCTGGGGAAAAACGAGAGTGCTACGAGTACTACGATACTGCGCGGCACTGGGTGGGTTTTAACTTTTAGGGTTTTACGTGAGGAGAGAAGCGGAGTCGTCAAAAAAAAAAAAAAAAAAAAAAACTGAGATAGGGAAGTGGTACTTTACTTCTGAGTGGATGGATGACTAGACGAGATAGAATCTCGCGTGGATTTCCTAGACCAGGTCTATATAACGAAAAAATATAACAATGTCAATATGCAGAGCTGTCTTGTAAGCCATGCGCAGACGAATTCGTATCCTCTGCATTAACTCAAAAGGGAATTTTTTAGTTAATGCATCTGGCCCATCCGATCTACTTTAACATCCGTGCAAATTAAATCCGCACTAATATTAATGGGTTCCTCTGTTAAAATCAGACAGCCGGATTAGCTCCGTTTAATATCAGACGGCCGAAATTCATTAATTCAAAAAATTCCCTTTTGACTTTTGAGTTAATGCAGATGCAGAGGATACGTGTTCTGCGCAGACTATTTCCTGAATTCGGCCGACATTTTTATTAATATTCAAAAAATATCTGTACCGGCCATTTTCTGACCGTACTTTTTTTTTTTTTTAGAGATGAGCATAGCATAGTTGGCTAGAAAAAAGTCATAGGAAATTCGGATTGAAGTTTGCACTTGGTTTGGCTAAGATTAAACAAATGCATTTGGTTGGATGCGTGTGTTACATCGGTTGCATGTATCGATGCATCATCGATGTTTTTGCAATGAAACATCGATGTTTTATTAGCCGGGTAGTGCTAAAAAAACATCTGTGCGTCGCTGATGTTTTTGTAATGAAACATCGATGTTTTATTAGACTTAGCATTGATAATTAAGCAGGGTAGTGCTAAAAAAACATTGGTGCATTGCTGATGTTTTGCAATGAAACATCAATGCATTTATGCCGTCGTTAGGCCGTGCATAAGCATCGGTACTCAATTTTAGGATGTTGGTTATTGTCAAATTAAATTCACTAGCCACATGCGAACACTAAACTTTAGTGTCATACGACACTGTCAAAAACATCGATGATGCACCAATACATGCAATCGATGATGCACCGATACATGCGTCGATAAATGCAATTATTTGATCTTAGCCAAACTGAGTGCAAACTTCAATCCGAATTTTCTACGACTCTTTCTTCTAGCCAACTATGCTATGCCCATCCTAAAAAAAAAAGTTGAGTACCGGCCATTTTCTGACCGATAATGAATTAAATTAGGTACCGGTACGATTATTTTTATAACTTCCCACCTAGATATTAAATTTTGGATATTTATAAAAATGTCGGCCAATAGGGACATAAATAGACCAGAAAATATTTAATGCTGTCATGAGTCATGACTCATGACTGATGAAAGGATAAATCGCATGACTCATGAAAGGATAAATCGCAGATAACAACGCGACGCGACTGCCGAGAAAATTGCCTGTGCGGCAATGTTCTGTGTAGTCACATGTATGCTAAATCTTTTCATGCCTCCAAAATGATAAGTTTAGGTTGTGCTTAGGTGAAAGGATCCATAGATTCCTGTGTTTTTCGAATTCAGATTATCTGTTTTTTGTCATGTTAGATCCAGACCGTGCAATATAAACTTGTACGAATCTTAAAGGGATCCCTTATATTTTAAATGGCCCAAATTTTCTTAACTCAATTCTATCTTCGAGGTACCGCAGGGAATATGTGCTCCTGTTTTTCCTTAAAATTTTAGTCCTTCATAATAAATTTACATGTACGAAAAATTTACCGACATTTTTATTAATATCCAAAGTTTAATACAAATTATTATTTATACCCAGAATCGGACCCAATATCGAAAAATGCCCAAACCGGCCAGAAAATGGCCGGCTTACTCCCCCCTAAACCGGCCATTTTCTGGCCGGCTTAATCGTTTTTTTTTTTAAAGACACTATGAAGAGAAAAATAATGAAATCTAACACTGAAAATTTGAATTTTGTGTTTAAATTATTTGTTAGATTACTTCTTTTGATTTATAATTAGCATATTTATACTAAAATACACTAGATTACTTGAAATTATGTTGAATTACACTATATTACAATAAATTACACTAAATTACAATAACTTCGCTAATTATGCTGAAATACGGTAAATTACGCTAAAATAGACTGATTCTGCGCCATCTTTCATGAATCATAAAAAATAGTAAAAACTAGTATTCTACAAGTTCATTATGTAATTAATTTACTGAGCTACTTGGATTGAATAATAGAAATGAAAATCTTAATCGGAAACTTCAACTCAAGTTTTGAGGCTCTTCCCTTTGTTTTTTGACGATTTTGAATTTTGAAATCCGGCATCGCGGGCACGGACGCATGCGTATTTTCTCAAGCTTTCCAAAAGTGGTCATTTGCTGAAATCGGACACTCGAACACCGTTTTATGACCGTTTGAAGTTTCGTCGTTGTTTTTCACCAATATATCGTCCCTATTCATATGTAATTTACCGTATTTTAGCGTAATGTAATGTAATGTAGTGTAATTTAACTTAATATAGTGTAATTCAACATAATTTCAAGTAATTTAGCGTATTTTAGTATAAATATACTAATTATATATCAAAAGAAGTAATCTAACAAATAATTTAAACAAAAAAATTCAAATTTTCAGTGTTAGATTTCATTATTTTTTCTCTTCATAATGTCTCTTAAATTAAAAAAAAACGACTAAGCCGGCCAGAAAATGGCCGGTTTAGGGGGGAGTAAGCCGGCCATTTTCTGACCGGTTTGGGCATTTTTCGATATTGGATCCGATTCTGGGTATAAATAATAATTTGTATTAAACTTTGGATATTAATAAAAATGTCGGAAAAATTTACATGGCGTAGTTTACTCAACAGGGGATTTAAATTTAGTTTGAATTCAAATTATTTAAATTGACTTGTTCTAGCTTCATTCGAAATAAATTGATATATAATTATATTATTTAATTTGAAGCATATCTAACTATAACTACAGCATAATATGCTTATTTATTACATATAGAAGATAACTTTTTTTTCCAAATTTGTATATTAATACCTATAAATGAAATCTAGCAAGGAATGAACTTAAAATTTTGCACTTAAGTTATAGACAATATAAAAATAAATTTGAAAAAAGTTATAGTAGTTGAGCTCGATTCAAGTTCGAACTGATTCGAACTTAATTTCAATACTGGCATTTTGA
This sequence comes from Carex parvula, assembly GCA_025461045.1. Classification (NCBI taxonomy): domain Eukaryota; kingdom Viridiplantae; phylum Streptophyta; class Magnoliopsida; order Poales; family Cyperaceae; genus Carex; species Carex parvula. The sequence continues at coordinate 96,432 of JAJGRW010000340.1, read as the reverse complement.
TTGATAATTTGAACTTAAATTAAAGTGAATATCAGTTCGTTTTAGCTCGACTCTGTTTCTTTTCAGCACAAACATCACACACTAGTAACTGCCGGAGTCAGACATGCACAATGAATGGGAGTCAATTGACCTCTATTTTTTTATGTATAATTTTCTATATAATTTAGAGTAAAATATATCATAAGTCATGTGTAATTGATTTCCAATATTTTCTTTTGCATTTTGATTGAAGAAAAGAAAGAACACAACTACAATTAACGCCTTTATACTTTTGCAAAAATAAAATAAAAAATACTCTCTATGTCAAAGACATGACATCTGAATATTAATAAAAAAATATTATTAAAAGAACAAAAAATACTATATTTTAAGTACTTGAAATTATATTGAGAATTTGAGTTTGAGTTTATATGTATTAAAAACGAACATTCATATTTGTATGAGAATTTTAGTATTAATAAAAATAAAATCTATGAATCCTAGCAAAAACTCAAATTTTAATTAAAAATAAATAAATATTTCTATTTGTCTATACTCTATACTGCGTATTGGATGAGAACCTTTTTTCTTCCCACTTAGTGTCAATAATTTAAATCGGAAGAAGTAAATCAGATCAACGATACATATAAACAAATTAAGATAAAGAATTATTATTTCCCTATAAAATTCTACAATTTGTATAATTTCCAAAATAACATGTCATATTACAATAGTACATCACATTTTATTAAGAAAAAAATGATTTAGTGACAGCCAGTGTTAAGAGTTCATTACTGTTCCTTCTTTCCTTTCCCATAACAATAAAAGAGAAACGAAAAGAAAACTACAATTGAAATGTATCATTTGTGGCGGTGCAGCAAGCATTTGTGGAGATATAATTCTCTACAACTTGAATTTGGCACAGATTTTGCTTGCAGCGAGTCTCATGATTTACTAACCAAAACCATCAATTTCCATTACTGAAATGATCAACATAAATCTGCAACCAAATTTCATCATAGAAGGAAATACTAGCGACAAGCCGATGAAATTTAGCCAATATATGTTATTATTTACAACTGTTTCCGCTCCATTGCCCTAAGCTAACCCCCCCCCCCCCCCCCCCCTCCGAAACCAGCTCAACATCAGGAACCACCCCTTTCATCCTCCTCGAAATCTGCGCAGTCGCTATTCGAGTCAAATTCTGATATGCTGTCAGAGTCTGAGACTGCACTTATATCAGTTTCAGAATCAAATCCATCTTGATGTTCTATTCCTGTGACTCTTGAGGACAGATTTTCTCTCTCCATGTCAGAATTTATGGATTGTGGGTCCCCATAAAGCGAAACATGCCGGTGATACAGCTCCAGCTCCTTTTTAGATGTTTCGATGAACCGCCTAACTGTTTCCAGTGATTGTTCGTATTTTGATTTTTCGAGTGCCTATTGAGATGAGACCAGATGAGACAAGATTTTATCAACAGTCCAGCATATTGTAAAACCAACTAAATAAATAAATAAAAAAAATAATATTAAATGAACACGTTCCCTACTTGCAAATGAGAGTACCTTTTTCTTTGATAATGTGTCAATAGGAGACATAACTTGAGGCCGTAGATAGTTCTTGCCTCTATAAAACACAATGGTATCGTCTCCTATGACCTGAATGGGGGTCCCACCACTCAATCTAGCAATCTGTCTGGCATATTCATGCACCTGGCCAGGCTTACATGGCTTGCAAATAACCTTGACCGTGTCGTGCATTTTCCAATGTAGATGCATGTTTAAAATTACCCCACCAAACACACCTCTCCTCCCGACTGGTACATAGTTGGATCTTTTTTGGGCCATTTTTTGCAAGTAAAATCTTTCTTCGCCAGTTAGTTCTTCGGGTTTGATATTTGGGCCATACATCTGGGCCACCTCGTACTTCTTTAGTTTTTCTATTAGAATTGCTTCTTTCATTTTTGCCTAAGACAAACAAAAAGGTGCATAAAATATTGAAGTAAACAATAAAAGGTTTTTAAATACCAAGCCTTTTTTTCAAACAATTGTTAAACCAAGCCCTGATTACACTTCAATTATCAAGTTATTGTATATTGTAAAACTTCAAGCTGATGGCTTGATTTTATCCAATTGGACTAAATTTACGACAGTAAGCAGTAAGCCACAAAACGATCAACTACAAAGGAGGGTTGGCTTAACTGGAATAAAATAAACAAGTAAACCTTTCTCAACCAAAAAAAATGTAAACAATGAGGGAACCACTAGGTCCATTACGTACTCACCAATATTGTCAGGATCGATTTGATGGTTTAGTAAAGATAGTATAGGGGGTTTGAGGATTGGCATTATTTACCCAAACCAGAATCTATTGCTTATGTTCAGTAACACCATCGGTCACCTTTTCAGAAGGGAGCTGAACAACAAGCATAATCTGTTATATTAAACATATGGTAGAGTCGACTTTCAGAAATTTTCATTGATTGCAATTGTGGCTTTATATAACCACGCCTGCCTGGTACAGGTACAACCGTACAATAATGGTATGTCTTTAAGTAATTAACCCTCAAATCATGCAATTTTGAAGTTTTAGTCCTTGATAGAATCCAAGTTATTCTCAAATGAGTCCAAAATAACCCAACAAAACACAGTCAACACTGACACCATTGCATCTTCACTCCTCAATTTAATTTAATTGTACCTAACCTTAACCCCAATTGGCTTCAGTTTACTCAAAATTGTACATATCTTCAATTAATCAGTAATTTTGTCTCTCTGTGCACTTAACCGCCAAAAAAGCCACAAAATAACCCCAAAAAAAATACAAAAATTCCATTTAATATTGCCAGAATAGACTGAAAAGAAGATTATACCTTCTCGATCTTATACTCAAGTTGGGCCACAGCAGTTGGGAATTTCTCTTTCCTCTTCTTGCCTTTTGGCCTAATTCTCCTTGGGTCATTTTTATTAGCCTCCTTTCGCTTCTGCTTCTCTCTCTTTCTTTTCATTTTAAGCCTCTTTTTAGTTAGATATTTCTTTTTTGGGGAAGGTTCAACCTCGTCAATCTCGAATCTTGGTTTCCCATCAGAAAGAACCAAACGGACTGATTCGTATGTAGAGTACCATTGACCACATAAAGGCCGAAATGGTTTAATAGGATTTGAGGTGCATGAAGCTGCAGTGAACCTTGATAGAATATATAAAAGCTTCAGTAAGGAGTATAAGAGGCATATGGAATTTTGCAGATAGCACAAAATACATCGATTTCACAAGATATGAAGGACCTAAATGTACAACTTTTTTCTTTATCTTTTTCCATGTAACTTTCAATTTTTGAGAATATTGACAAGTGATGACTCATTTTGAATCATTGTCAAAGAAATATATGTGTTTCGGTTCATAACGACAACACTTCAACCAGGGAATAACTTGAATTCTCTTATTTAATTCAGAAGTACTGTAAGGATAAAAAGGTAAATTATTTAACAGTTAATTTACCAACATGCAACGGGATACAGCTGGTCCATCAGAATAGCAGTAGCAGGGTGGTTCGCAACTTTTTACAAAATTTATATAGAATGGTGCATGGACTATCACTTCAAAATAATTGAGAATAATCTTTGAAGCATATAAATTGTTGGATTTTCACGAATAACGTCAAAGATTGTGGGGTATTCGAAAAACCACATTCTTATTCTTCTTGTGACTCCCCACCGAATGTGAAACAAAATAAGGAAGAAAGAGAAAATAAACAGACAGTACCTGTCGGAGGCTGGTAAAGGAGTGTTGGTCGGAGCTCGTGATAATAGAGGGAGGAGAGAGAAAGATGGTAGCTTTCCCAACCTCCGGCGCAGGAGAAACCGCATCGCCATTGATCGACTTGAATTGTACGCGTCTGTCGTCAAAGAGGAGCATCTTGTGAAATCAAGTTCCTACTGGACTTATTTGCAAATGGAAGAGGATCATCTTGTAAAATCAAGTTCCTCCGGTATGGGACAGCGTTATTTTCTCTCCGAACAATTTGAATAACAGAGTTGAAGGAGGCGGAGAGTAGTGGCTATTCTTTGACGGAGCGACTAACTGAGAGCGAGTTGGAATACCGATTTTGCCCCTAAAATAATGGACGGCTCTGATGTAGAACCGATCTGATGAAGGCGAAGTGGAATGGAACTGCCATTAGAGAGAAAAAGGCGATTGATTAGAGAAGATCCAGCTCGAGCTAGGGTTTTCGACGACATTTTTGCGCAAAATGAAGGTTAAAACCCTAGTATCTCTGTATCTTGTTCTTTTCCAGTTTTCAGTAGAGAGACTGGACTCGCTGATCTGCTAATTTCATTTACACGTTACACCCTCGAAAACATCAGAAATGTGAATCTAAATTGTACGCTCGGATTTGCGCATATTTTAAACTTTTTCGTCAAAAGCCCAGTAAATGTTTATCTTGCTAGAAAGGAAACCCACACCCAAATTGGGCTAAACATTTATTCTTTGTTTAAAATATTGGGCCATAACCGGTCGGATATATTTAGGCCTGTAGCGTATGATTTTAGATTGGACGGTTCTCTCAGCCCAGGAAATTCGAACAATTTCCATAGATGCAAATGCGAAAATGTTATATGTTGGGCTTTGTTTATGTTGGAGGTGCTTACGTAAATTAAAAACTTCTGACTAAAACTAAGACTAATTGATGTTGCTATTGACTTATTGTTATGATCCTTTTTAAAATTGAAGATGCCTAATTGCATAGAAAATTTTGATCAAGTAGGATTAAAATTTCTGATTATTTCCGTGTCCCTGTCGTGCTTCACATTCTTATCTTTATTTTCAAAATTCTAACAGTTGACCTGAATCGTTCAACATGATATTCATATAAAAATATACTTGGAAATTAAATTTTATATTTTTTTTGAAATTTTTAGAGAGGTACAAAGTCATTGTTTTTGGATGGAACATAATATTACGAAAACAGTGATTTTGTATCTATCTAAAAAATAACAAAAAATTCCCAAAAAATATAAATTTTGGTCTCCAAACATATTTTAATATGAATATCACGTTGAACGGTTTGAATAAACTTTTTTGACTTTGAAATCAGAGATAAGAATCTGAGTCATGATTGGAACACAAAAATAACCATTTTTTTTATTAATACCCAAAAAAAATAAAATATCAAATCTGCCCTCAATCCCAATTTTTTACTAAAAATACCCTGACCGCCCCACTGGGGGGCGGTCCACTGTTCATAGCAGACCCCCCCCCCCCGTGGGGCGGTTTGGTATATATATATATATATATATATATATATATATAGAATGGCTAATATACAAACGTTTGTTCCTGGGCTCAGGAACAAACGATTTGGTTCTCCGATTTTCAAAGTCCAAACAGTCGATCCAAACCGTTAGATATTCAATCTATATTAAAATGTGCTTGGAGACCAAATTTTACATTTTTTGGAATTTTTTTACTATTTATTAAGCTGGTTTGAAAGCCGCTGTTTTTCAATGCTGCAGAAATTTAATAAAAACAGCGGTTTTCAAACCAGCTTAATAAATAGTAAAAACATTCCAAAAAATGTAAAATTTTGTCTCCAAGCACATTTTAATATATATTGAATATCTAACGGTTTGGATCGACTGTTTGAACTTTGAAAATCGGAGAACCAAATCGTTTGTTCCTGAGCCCAGGAACAAACGTTTGTATATTAGCCATTCTCTCTCTCTCTCTCTCTCTATATATATATATATATATATATATATATATTATTTTTTTAGAGACAATATGAATAGCAAGATGCTGAAATCTAACGCTAAAAATTCGAATTTTTTTTTAAATATTTGTTAGGTTACTTCTTTTAAGCATATTTATACTGAAATATGCTAAATTACTTGAAATTATGTTAAATTAAGTTGAATTACACTAAATTACTTTAAATTACGCTAAACGATAAACTCTAAACTCTTATTTTGGACAATTTCTAAAACCCTAAACTCTAAAAATTACCGTACATTAAATGATTTACAATTTCACATAACATATTTATAAAAATTAGTGATATTTAAAAGAAACCCTAAATCCTAAATTCTAATTTCTAAACCCTAGTTTCCGATATTTTTATTAATAAATATACCCAAGTTAGCTGGGTTTTTTGTTAGATTACTTCTTTTGATGTATAATTAGCATATTTATACTAAAATACGCTAAATTACTTGAAATTATGTTAAATTACGCTGAATAACACACTAAATTACGTTAAATTACGCTAAATTACATTAAATTATGCTAAAATATGGTAAATTACGCTAAATTACATATGAATAGAGACGATATCTTCACTGAAAGGGAAAAAATGACGACGAAACTTCAAACAGCCATAAACCGGCGCTTGAGTATCTGATTTCAGCAAATGACCACTTTTCGGAAAGCTTGCGAAAATACGCATGCGTCAGTGCCCGCAATGCGGGATTTCAAAATTAGAATTGCCAAAAAAACAAAGGGAAGAGCCTCAAAACTTAAGTTTAAAGTTTCCGATTAAGATTTTTATTTCTATTATTCAATCTAAGTAGCTCAGTAAATTAGTACATAATGAACTTATAGAATACCAATTTTTACTATTTTTTATGATTCATGAAAGTTGGCACAAAATCGGTCTACTTTAGCGTAATTTTGAGTAGTTTAGCGTAATTTACCGTATTTCAGCATAATTAGCAAAGTTATTATAATTTAGCGTAATTTAACGTAATTTAGTGTAATTCAACGTAATTTAACATAATTTCAAGTAATTTAGCGTATTTTAGTATAAATATGCTTAAAGGAAGTAATCTAATAAATATTTAAAAAAAATTTGAATTTTTAGCGTTACATTTCAGCATCTTGCTATTCATATTCTCTAAAAAAAAAAAAAATACCAAACCGCCCCACGGGGGGTGGTCTGGTATGGATAGTGGACCGCCCCCAGTAGGGCGGTCAGGGTATTTTTAGTAAAAAATTGAGATTGAGGGCAGATTTGATATTTTGTTTTTTTTGTTTTAATAAAAAAAGCGGAGAGCAGAATTAGCAGAAGGATAAACATCAGTTTATACTTTAAAACAAAGTTGTTCAGGTCCTTTTTAAAATGGAAAAACAACAACTTGTTCTTTGTCCGTAGTTGGGGCTCCGATTGATCCACGTGTCTCGAGATCCTTCCCTGACATCGCCGACATTAAATAGCAAAATACGAAGACACCGGAGACTAGTCCGGATCCCCTGCAGATATATAACTCTAAATTATAATGAAGCCGTTAAAAAAAATTATGATTCGTGCTTTATAAGATCCAACGGTATATCACCACTGTATTGTGATTTAGTGTCGTACTAAAGTTGGACTTGGGTGTTGTTGCAATGTCCGTGCCTCGACCGTTACCCTCTCCCCAAGCGTTCAAGCCTAATCATAACCTACACCTGGTTCTCTGTACGCCGTTTTTCTTCACATATGGTCTCACCTGCCATTTTGACGGTCTTTTAACGCGGATAAGAACCATGACTTGTTAATGTTTCCGCTATCCCATTTCGAATTTCGAATCTCATTTAACGGTACAATATTTAAATTAGTCCAACGCACTCCACTCTTTTCCCCGAATTCCGGACCTCCTTAATTCCTTTTCTTCGTCTTTTTCTTCCTTTATTATCTTTCGAAAAATACAATACAAAAGCAGAGAAAGTTCCCAGTTCTGTTTTGAATTCCTGGTCTCGCTCGCTTATTTACAACTTATTTCTCTAAGCAACAAAAACAAGAAGCTGCGATCTTTTCTCCACAACAGCAAAATTGAAAGAATGGGTGGATCGGGTCAATGGATCAAATCCATAATGAGTCTTAAAAAACCAAACAAAGACGACCAAGTAAGCATCAGGCAGTGCCACCTCGCTGTCACTAATCTTGTTTCTTCAACTATTACTTCTCAATTATTGTTAATTCCTTGTCTTTTGATGAGCAGGTGTTTGGTGCGAACGGGAAGGGTCGGAAATGGAAGCTTTGGCGGAGCTCATCTGGGTCGAGAGCTGAAGGGTACCAATCGGCCTCAGAAGCTTCCGAGACCTCATCTGTTGTGGGCCCTCCAGATGCATTTAATGCGGCTCTCGCAGCAGTGGCCCGGGCCCCTGCAAGGGACTTCAAAATTCTGAGGCAGGAATGGGCTGCAATTCGGATTCAAACCGCCTTTCGTGCATTCTTGGTATAAGGCTACTAATATCTAGACAAAATAGGATATTTTGCTTTTGAAATTGTGATTCTTCTCTTGCCAGACTGAAAAGTATCTATTACCTTTCTGATGGTTATTTGAATTTAGGATAGTTTATTATTTATCGATAATTGTGGTACGTAAACTAGAACTGTTCCTTGTTTGGATTGCTGTATCAACTATTCTAATTGTACGAGATAGTAGATAATTTAAGCATGTACCTTTTTTAACCCCCAAATCTGAAAATTTTTTAAAGGGTATCTGTTATGGTTCTCAGGTTTTCAGGTTCTACAGGATACTTTCTTTTTTATAAAGATATGTAGGATAATTTCAAGTAAGATAGGGACAGAGGGGCTGGATGATTTCAAAAGATTTTTCTCAAAGGCTTGATTTGCATTTTTATTTATTATTTTTGTTGGGTTGAGAAAAATTAATCTAATATAAATTTTGGCAAAATGTAGGCGAGAAGGGCTTTGAGAGCATTAAAGGCTATAGTGAGAATACAGGCATTGGTGCGTGGCCGGCAAGTCAGAAAACAAGCGGCTATCACTCTCAAGTGCATGCACGCATTGGTAAGAGTCCAGGCTCGGGTGCGTGCACGTCGGGCCCAGATGTCAGCTGAAGGGCTGGAGGCAAATGATACTAACTGGCAAGAAAATACAGACACTCTCAAGGATGCACAGGTCTGTTTAATTTTCTTATTTCTTACCATTTTTGCAATTTCCTTCTAAACTGTACATTTGCACGAGGCACACAAATTTCACTTGATCAATGGCATATGCTTCAAGTTTTATAATTTTGCTTTCAATTTGACCATGGGGGGATGGGGCTGCTAAGTTCCTTAATTTAATGTGTAATTATATAAAGCATTAATAACAACTGTTGTGAGAAACTTCATGTTGCTTTACAGGAGAGATGGTGCGCTAGCCGTGGGACATTAGCAGATGTTAAAACAAAGCTACAAATGAAACAAAAAGGAGCTATCAAGAGAGAGAGGGCCCTGTCATATGCTCTTTCTCAGCTGGTATTTTTTTCTTTCTTTCTCAGCAGTACCCATAAATTGAACATGAAAAATACAAATGTGATTTTTTATATGTAAAATCCAGTAATTTAAGGTCTCAAAATATCATATCAGCAAATTGAGAGAGGCCAGGTACATTTTGGAACTACCTCCAGGACAAATTGCCAATCTCATCCTACACCTTCTGTTTCTTATTTCTAAAATAATTGGCTAAACTACCTATCACATAGTTTTCACTCTGCCATTCAACAATTATATTTATAATACTATAATAGAGAACTAAGAAGCAACTAGTGAACATTTTTTTAACAAAAGGACAGGAGGGGTAGAAGTGAATTTTCAGATATTTTCTGATTTTTTCATGAGCCCACAATCCAAATTAAACCAACTTTGCGGGGACACACATAACATGTAGAGGCTCTGCGTGATTTTTCAGCAAAAGAGATCTATGCAAAGCACAAGGCCACCTAGCCCATCCACATTTTCACGCAAAACTCGCAGCATAGAGAACGGTAGTTGTGATCTGACCTGGCTTGACCGGTGGATGGCAACTAAACCATGGGAGGACCAAGAAAGCGGGACCCACAGCCCCGACTCGACCCATTATTCCAGAACCCCAGATGAGACCCATCCTAGAAGAAACTCCCATCACTCAGATGCAGGTTCGATCAAGATCAAACAAAACAATGTCACAACTAGGGTCTCTGTCAGACCACCTCTTGTACCAACCAACGGCAGGTACGAAGCCCAAGCAGCCTCTTCGTCAGAGATGCAGTACACTGGTGGTAGCTCAAAATCGTCTCCTGTCACCCCTGCATCTAAGAATATGGAAAGAGGAGATGCGGGAAAGCCAAGTTACATGAATGCAACTAAGGCAGTGAAGGCTAGACAAGAGGCTGTAAATGCCGAGAGAAGAAGCGGGGCATGTAGACAAGCATCAGGTGATCTGCAATACTTTAAGCGAGTAGCGTTCACATCTGTCAATTCAGATATCATCAGTGCAGCATCTAACAATTCTTGTAAGGGGAGGAGCTCCATGAGAAGAAGCTTCGACAAAGAGAATTACTTGTATTGATGTAGAAATTAATTCTAATTGTTTTCGGAACATGGGTCGTATATACACACTTGGAACTGGTGGTTGATTGGAGTTGTATATTGGCCATGTTCTATCATGCTTGGACAACGCCTAGTTGATGATTTTATGTTAAAATTTTGAGCATAGAAATATGTATTTTCTTTCATAACTATGAAATGTTCCTGTTATGTAAATGTCTGGTTTTGTATTAAACTTTCTTGCGCACTTGTTGTATTCATTTATACAACATTTCTGTTGCTTTGAATAAATCTTAATGGTAACGTGCATATTACGGAGCAGTATGGACTCAAATCTCCGTTTTCAAAGCCCAAATAGTCGATGTGAACCGCTCAACATGACCTTGTAAGTGCAGACCAAATTTTACATTTTTTAGAATTATTTAACTATTTTTTTAGATAGGTCAAATTACTTGATTAAAATTCTAGACCACATTAAAGTAAAAATATAGTAAAAATATTCTAAAAAATATAAAATTTGATTTACAAGTACATTTTCATATGGAGATCATGTTTAAATGTTGAATCAACTACTTGCTATTAACGCGTTAGGTGAAAGAGGAAGGAGATTAGAAGAGCATCAAGTATCTCCCAATATTCGTAACAGTTGCAAAAATTGATCAAATTCGGTAAATGGAAAACGAAGTAAAATAAAGCTGAGAGGCACATTGAAAACGAAAATATCAGTGTCATTTCAACTTATATAACACAAATTTCAAAACTTACCGGATCGACTTTAAATGGTGAATCTAAATCGTTCAGATCGATCTACTTCATTAGTTGTGCGTTTACATATAAAATTTATAATTTTTTGAATTTATTTAGTATCAAATCAAGCAATCAAATGTGAGAGTTTTTAAGTTAATTTTAATGCATTCGTATTTCAACATTTTTGACCTCTTGGTTTGATACTAAAATAACTCGAAAAAGTAATTTTTTTGCATGTAAACGCTCATAAAGTAAATTAGTTTGAACGGTTTGGATTAATCGTTTGAAACCTCTCCAATAAATTTTGAAGTTGGTATCATATGATACCGATGTCGTACTAGCCGGTTTGATCCCATTCTACTTGTAAATTATTTTTCTTCAAGTTTTCCATGGGCCTTCAATTTGCTTCAAAATATAGGAAAAGCCAACCAAGCTGATCCTCTAGATTAAGGCTATATGTTGGACTCACAAAAATAGTTGAACTTTTTTTTTTTTAACAATTAAGAATTATACGACCCCAATCTTAAAATAGCACATTCTCTCCCTCCCCTCCCTCTCTCCTCACAGCATTTCTCTTTTAGAGAGAGAGGATGTAAAGGATTTGCAACGGAATTTGCTAGAGCATCTAGCTTTTCCGATTCTCTTTCCCTCTTCACTGGCTTACTCTTCATTGCTGTAATGGTCTCCTCATATGTCAGCAATTGTCTTGCATGTTGCAACAGGAAGTCATTTCGCAGCATCTCACCACCACCTCCTCCCCGCAACTCAGTACCACCAACAAACACCTCAACCAGACACAATGCATTCAACCAAAATCCCTTCCAAATCACCAGAAACAAGACACCATACCAAAGTCCAAACCGAACTCCAATGCGAAACCAGGATGCAACTGCCAAAGGAACAATTTTGTTTCATGGTTCACCTGCTGGGCCCTCAGGCTCGACTCGTGGTTCCAAATATTACCTGGAGGGATCAATTGGAACACTCAAAAGAAGGATGCTTTCAGCTCCAACACTGAGCACAAGAAAGCCATTTGAGACATCCAAGATCGGTACCAGCCAGAAGGAGAAGGAGAACGAGAATGAGAGGTCAGAACAAGATGAGGAGTGGTACATGGTGAAAAAGATAACTCCAGGTGAGAGAAACCACATCCCAAAAGATGATGCCGATGAACCCATCTTTTATGACAAGAATGGAAATCGGATCAGTAATTACCGCAGGAGAACCCCTAGATCATTACCTGTTTCTAGAACTACTTCTGCAGAGGATGAGGATTTCAAGATTGAGCAAGTGGGACATTGATGACAGGTGAGTAAAGGAGACCTGTTACTAAATTGAAATAGATTTTTTTTTTTTTCCTTTTTGGTGGGTGGTGGGGAAGCAAGCTCTGTTGGTGGAGTTCAAGTTTAGAAAGGCACAATCAGATTATAGCGTAGAAAAGTTACCGGCGAGATGTAAGAATTTTTTTTGTGAGTCTAGTACATGCATTGCATGAAGTGCAAGAGCTGTTATTATTTATATGTCAATACTTGAAGCATGTCCATGTCTTTCTATTTTGCACATCCGACTTGAACTTGGGTGTGTTTCAAGGAGGATGAGTAGAATGAGAAACATAAGTTAAAGATCAAGCACTGACATAATATCCATTTACACCTGATAGAAGATTAGCAGGTAAATTGATGAAGTTGACACTTTAATTGCCCCTACACTGAAATATTATTATGCTTTGCTTGAGGTTAAATTTGACCAAGTATGAAGGGTAAATGTTTTTGTGCTAGACAGTTCAATTTGCTTTAACCCTTTACCCAATAAAAGAAATCAAAGCACCTACCAGCAATCTGAATGTTGAAACAATTCATTTCAACCAAATTGAACCAAACAAGAAGACCCTGAACAAAAGAACATGTGCCTCAAAATATGAGCTTACATATGCATATTACTATTTCTCAATTCTGTAGTTTGGCTTTGAGTGCTTCAATAACAGCTGAGAAGTCATGGTCACTAAGTCCCTGAGACTTGGCCACTTTGTAGAGCTCATTTGCCGCTGCCGCAATTGGAATTGGTTGTGAGACTGACTCTGCCAAACCCAAAGCCAATCTCAAATCCTACATCACACAAAACACGTGTTAAATTTTTATCTTTTTTTAGATTAGATAAATCACATATTCCGCTCCACGAATGAATGATAATTATAAAGTTAAAAATAAAATAATAATATTTAAACCTTTTGTTGATGCTTCAAAGGGAATGCAGTAGGATATGCGGCTTTAACCATGGCTGGTCCTTTTAGCGAGTACATGGGTGAGCTAATTGCACCTTGCGACACAACCTAGAAAGTAAAGTGTTTATCAAAGTCATAGAAGAAATTAACTGAGTACATACACAAAAAGGAGGCCTGAAAAAAAAGAGCAAACAAATGAAGATGATAATTAACCTCAACAAGAACATTTGGGTCGAGACCAACTTTCTCAGCAAGGAGTAGGCCTTCTGAGAATGAAGCCATCATGCTGCAAAAAAAATTGAAGTTCAGAGAAAAAAAAAAATACAAGAATCAAGAAATATTTAGTCTCCAAATAACTCTTACAGCTACCTTCCCATGATCATGTTTACTACAAGTTTCATTGCAGCACCATTGCCGACATCACCGAGATAAAATCTAGACTGTATTAGAATCAACAGAATTAACAGAAGCCACGCGATAACTGATAAATAATATTTTTGTAGTCAAAATTTGCAGAATTAAATACAAAAAGGTCTGTTTGATTTAGAGAGAAGTAAACCTTTCCCATGATGTCCAACAGCGAAGCTACCCTTTCATATAAGGTCTCATCTCCTTCAGGTTACGAATGTGTTTTCAGAAAATACCAATTGTAAAATCCATAATTTTGAAAAAGAAATTTTGTGTTTAAAAGAAAAGCTACAGTGTGTAGTGTGATAAAAATAGTTCACATTGTAATTACCAGCAGTTAAAAAAATAAGTTGGCCATCTTCAGCAGGTTTTTTGGAGCCTGAAACCGGAGCCTATTAAGAAGAGAAATAAAATAATTCTGCAAGCAACAAGTGGGAGACAGAAAACAAAAAATATATACCTCTAGAAATGAAGCTCCTGTCTTTTTAACACTTTCACATATTAGTTTTGATGTTGCACCATCAACAGTTGACACGTCAACATACCTATGGTCACAAATATCCAATATGAACATCTGTTTGCTACTCTTAGATAACAATTTATGCAAAATTTGCAGATGGGGTGGTAAAAAATAAGGATAAATTTCTTACCCCTTACCAGAGCCTAATCCTTGAACAGCTCCATTTTCACCAATTGCTACAGCAACCTACAGTAGATGTTTTGAAGCTATGAAAAGAAGAACACATGTTCACTGTATTTATTATAAGTTACTATAAAACTAGATTGAAAAAAGAATACATGTTTACTATAACTACAACAAACTTACAATATTCGTACTAGACTGTAATTATCGGTCATGATCAATTTAATGTATTTAAACTGACAACCCAGACTATTGCAATAAATAGATTTCAAACATAAAACTGGATGTTTCGATGCAACATAAGAAACATTGGTGAGATTTAATGGATGTTTTGCCGTTCATTAATTTTTTTGAAAGTTTTGGCTGTTTGTATTTAGCACCTCTGATGGATTACCAAATAAAATTCAAATTGATTGAACTTTCGTTTCAAGCAATTCATATAGTTTACGAAACATCCACAAGAATTTCTAGTTTTCATATTCAATTTGACTTTTAGAAGCATAATGTCAATAATGTCAGAATAAACCATTGTTAACTGATGGTATCCTAATATACTCAACTGCACTATCAGGGTCTGCAAGCATAGCAAATGTTACATCACAAGAGGAAGCAACTTGCGCTGGTGTGGGTTCAAATCTGTTTTAAAAAAAAAATGAATCTAAAAAATAAGCAAATACATGAACTGAAACAACAACAACAAAGCCTTTAGTCCCAAACAAGTTGGGGTAGGCTGTTAAGGATTTTAAAACAAATTAAAAGCATCTGCTGAGGATTTTACTTACCTGGCACCAAGGTTTATGAGGTGATTGCATTTGCTCTTTGTTCGATTCCAAACTGTAACATCACAGCTGCATGTTGAAGGTAACAAAGTAGAAAAAAAAATTTGAACACTTTAAGGTAGATTCATCGAACTATAGCAGAGACTACTAAGGATTACAACCTCAATTCTTGGTACAGGATAAAACTGGTCAGGTTTGCGAAGCGGTTTGTTTGTTTTATCTATCTCATAATGACCGGGTTTCAATTTATTTGGGGTTTTTGTTGAGCTAGGGTTTACCAGAAGCTGTAGTGGTAACTCTCAACTGGGACTCCAAAGAATCCATATCCTAAGGTAACAGAATATTTCTGTTTAGATCAGGACTGTCTGATAAAAATCTGGGCCAATCCGACCCAAGGTGGAATGCACGGGCCCCTTTAATATTCTTGTGATTCTGATCGGACAGCTCAGATCTAAACAGAAATATTCTGTTACCTTAAATGATATGAATTCTTCCTTTGGAGGGAGGGAGAGAGAAAGTAAGCCCAGTAGAGGTGTTTTGAGTTTGTACTGCATACAAAAGGTATTGTTCTTAACCGAGAAGTATATCAGACTAAACACTTAAAAGAAACAGTTACCCAGCCTTGATAAGGTTCAATGCCATTGGAGAGCCCATGATTCCAATCCCCAAAAATCCAACACGGCCTTCAAAATCTTTTCCTGTAAAATACGGATTGTTGTTTTTATGGAGAAAATGGGGGTTGCATCTGGAACATACATACACTGTTCTAAAACACAATTGAGTACTCATACACTAAAGTTTAACTCTCAGAATCTATTTTAACCTATGGATATTACTAGATTGGGATCATAAACAAATACAAAAATAATGTGTACTACGTGTGTAATTGTCCCTAAAAGAAAGAAATTAAAAGCAATTAAAAGAAAGAAAGAAAGAAATTGAATGACAAAAAAAAGAAGAAGAAAGAAATTAAAAGCAATGGGGTAATTAACGGAAAATGTAACCTATGGTAGCAGTGTCAGTTGAGAGCTGAGAAGAAACGGAGAGAAGAGATCGGCGGCGAAGGTGTGAGCGGCGCCGGAACACGGAGAGAGATAGTGGGGCCCAGTGGCAGAGGCTTGTTCCGGCCATGGCCATGAGGAGGGGGAGGGAGATTGGTAGGATAAGGAGATTAAGAAGCAACGGCGAAAATTGGAGAAAAGGAAATGAAATGAAAATTCCAGGGCAGCTGCACAGTGGGGCCTGCTGGCAGTCTCCCTTCAATCCGTCGTAGCGATCGGATCGTCTGCATTACCTCGAGTTCGATCATAATTATTGGATTGGAATTATTCGGATTGGATTCGGTGAGGTCATAAATTTCATGATTCGGAAATAATTAGGTACAGTAAGAAAAAAAATCCAAAAAAACCCCAAAAAGAATTTATTTTTTTAAAAAAAGTTCACATTTTTCTCGCGAAATAATTTGTAATTCGCATTTATTCGCGAATAAAACATATTACGTTTTTTTAAGTTTTATTCGGAGTTCGATTCGGAAACGTAAAAAAATGAATAAAACGCGAATTATTCGTAAATTTCTAGCCTATATTGTTACTATGGTTCAAATCCAGACAGTCTGACGAAAATTCCGTAATGCACGAGATCCTTTTAAAATTCGCAACAATATATAACGAAAGAAGCCGTTTTCTTTTTCATAATTGAAACTCAAAATTTATAAACTGATATAACGATCAATTTTTTCAATCATGTATGCATTTTAAAAAATATAAAAATATGTTGTCAGGTTTTGGCTGTGAAACCTGTGAATTTTCAATAATGTAGACCACTGTGAATATTAAGTTATTTGATAAACGATATTTTTTACCACTGTGGACATTTAAGCTTCTATATATTTTTGATTTATTATAGTTGAAAGCACACAGGGGTGCTAGTTTCTGGTTTATTTTCTAAGAGTTTGCTTTATCTTGTAATATTTTCATATATAATATTGAAAAGGATACTACATATATGCTCTAATATGAAATTAGTTGTGACTATTAGCTCTCATTTGATGAGATTTATGTTAGCGTTTCACAATACTATTGTGACTAAAATTCAAGTTTTCAGCTGCTTATATATTATTGACAATTTTTTATGGTCAAAATGGTTAAAGAAGAAGAGGAGGGTTCAAATGCCTCAATTTTTCATGCCTCCATCATGCCTCCATTTTTAAAAACTTTAATAACTCAAAATTTAAAACTAAAAAGTCAAAATAAAACCGTTGGATATGATCTACATTATTTTATCTATGCACATGTAAAAAATTATGACATTTCAATTTTATTTTGGTTGTCATCAAGAGCTTGTAAAAAATGTACTAATGTAGATAATTTCTAGACGTTGATTTTTCCACTTATTGATTCACATAAAAACAAAATCAAAATGTGATAATTTTTTATGAGCACATAGATAAAATGATGTAGATCATATCCAACGGTTTTATTTTGACTTTTAAGTTTTAAATTTTGAGTTATTAAAGTTTTTAAAAATGGAGGCATGGTGGGGGCACAAAAAATGGAGGCATTTGAACCCTCCTCAAAGAAGAAATATATCTTGTGCCACTGCAAATCAAACAGGCACGAAAACAAGATAAAACTAAGGGAAACTAAATATGCATGTACATGTACACAAGTATAACTAAGGGAACTTGAATTATGCACAGAAGGATATAACTCAAGCTCAGCTGCTCAAACCTGGTATACAATCCTGTAAATACAGAGTTAAGTACATTGGATTTTTTCGCACCTTTTATTACCCTTTTGATGAAGTGACAATCTTTTATTATCAATGAATGATACTTGTTTCTTCTCCACGCACAAAAGCACAAATTTTTCAATGGATGCATCTAGGCAAACGAGTCCATTTTTTCGAAACTAATGGTTCAAATAATATTAGAATCTATGGCTAAGACTGTATATTGAAAGTGTAGAAATTCTATATAATAGTACAGAAGAACAAACATCCTATGCAGTTCAAATTAATATATCTTAAATTCAGGTATCTTATTACTTCTAAAATAATCCCCACACTAAATGCTTAACAGGAAAACTACTCGCTAGAGTAAGAATTTTACTTTTTTCTCATGAGCAGAAAAACCTACACAGCTGCCACAACATCTACAATGGATCTGTATACAAAATTTTGTAGTAGCTACAAACGTAACATAAACTACAAAAACTACAAACGTTCGGAATCATTTGCCAACACAGATATCTGCAAAAACAAAAAGTAAAGAATATTAATTTGAAAATTAATTTAATTTCAAAAGAACTAGAAGTGATATGAAAATAAAAATTCAATTACTTCTCTCAGATCATAATCACATAATACAGTTAGATCTTCACCATCGACCTTCATACAACCATATCTTTTTGGCCCCTCTTTAACACCGGCCACTATTTTCACATGGTCACCAATCTTGAAAAATTTGCGATAGTTGTTTGTAATGGAGAGAAAGAGATTCCTGCAAAAAAAAAATATTATTATTTATTTATTAAAGTATGCCAAAACAATTGATTTTATTAAAAATATTTTAAAATTAAACTCTAATATAATTTAAATGATTCTTACAGAAAGTCTTGCAGGTGACTGCTTCGATTTAATATACAGTCCTCTTCCACTTTTACAACCGAGCCCCAGGAATTTCTTAAGTCACGCTTGTTACACTAACAGGTTCCCCAATCTTCAAATGAACTGCACTAGATGATCCTTCGCCAGACTTGTCCAATTTATTGTGAGATAATACCTGGTTCATCTCATTTATCGGAACCATTGTAATGTTCAAGAAATATATTCCTTATTCCTTTGCAAGCCTGAAAAATTTCGAGGAATATATATTTCTCATTTATCGAAACCATTGTAATCTAATTAATTTTCTCTGATATTTATTATAAAAATTTAGGAACTCATATAAAATTTTGAATATAATAACTGATGTAAAATAAAAATAGGCTTATTTGCTAAGAACCTTTTTGCTCTTTTGCTATATATAATAAATAAAATAAGACATGTATGATAGATCATGCAAAACACTCCCTCTTCTCCTTTGTACACATAAGAAATTTGTGGCAAAGTCAATTTTAATAAAGATTAAAAATGAGTGAGTCATAGCACGGATTGGTTCGCCACTACAGATCAATGTTTTCGTTTTCCAAAATCCTAACAGTTGATCCAAATCGTTCAAAATCCAATGTACTTAACTCTGTATTTACAGATCAATGTTTTCGTTTTCAAAATCCTAACACTAGATGATCCTTCGCCAGACTTGTCCGATTATTGAGAGATAATACCTGGGTCATCTCATTTATCGGAACCATTGTAATGTTCGAGGAATATATATTCCTCATTTCCTTTGCAAGCCTGAAAAATTTCGATACCTTTTTATGATCAAATGGTTGGTTTCGTTGTTGTTTAAACTGGACATTACATGAGCTATAATCCTGTAGAAAATTTTACCAAGACATAATATTCAAGCCTAAACGATTAATTAAAACAAACAACTTGAAAAGTAAAAAAAATGTAAATATTGATTTAAAATACTGAGTCTGGTCAGAAATTCGGAATAGCACCAAGCTATACTGCACTAATATCATATATAATGAGACTGATGGAAAAAGTAAAATTCTTACTCTATGGGGTGTCACCACGGCACTGGGCTATTTCCGTAAGTTTATTATGATATGTCTTAAATTTTCTCTGATAATTAAGTTATTAATTTTCTAAGACATCATATAAGTTTATAATTTTCTCTGATATTTTATTGTAAAAATTAGGAACTCATATAAAATTTGAATATAATAACTGATGTAAAATAAAAATAGGCTTATTTGCTAAGAATCTTTTTGCTCTTTTGCTATATATAATGAATAAAATAAGACATGTATGATAGATCATGCAAAACACTCCTATCTTCTCCTTTGTACACATAAGAAACTTGTGGCAAAGTCAATTTTTAATAAAGATTAAAAATTATCAAATTTTTTGGGTGATTAAAAGATACTGAAAACATCGGGCCGAAGAATTATGAAACTGAGAAAATGTTACCTTTGTTAATATCCTTAATTTATGAGTGCCTTCCCTATAGCTCTCTGTACTCCCAAACCAATTTTTGCATGCTTTTTGAGAGAAACATTGTTCATAATATAATATGCACCACAAAATAAATTGTTTGTCTGTTTAAGATTATACATGAAAATAAAATCACTTTAGTACCATAAAAAAGGAAGATCTATTTAAAAATATTTTTTTGAAATGTAAGAATATTATAATAATAATTAATGAGTTTCAGCTCACAAGGCCCCTTCACTAAAAAGGTATGGACCTGAATCTAGAAGTAGGTCTGATGTCCATCGGACCTACTTTGGTTCAACGAGTGTGATGACCATCCGATCTGCATCAAGATTCGTACACTCTGCATCAAAATCTGTGCGAATCTGTATCAATTGCTGTGCAGTCATATCTTAATACAAATCGTACGATGTTAGAGCTAATTGAAACTAGAAGTAAGTCCCATGTCCATCGGAGCTACTCCTATCTCATGGACCTGATATGCACTACATATATGTGTTTAATAGGAGGCAATTTGAATATGGGTCATCTATAGAATCCCAATAGGAGACAAGTCCTACCTCAATAAGCCTACAGATTTTATTGACCAATAGGAGAAAGCAAAAGCATCATCAAGTCATTATTCATTCAATCATTGTAACACCAAAAGTATTCCTCCTTCATGCACTATGATTATAGCAGTGAGCATGTACAGAAGTGGCTTCTATAACTAACTGGAATTCAAGTGATGGAAGTAGACCGACGAAGGCGCGAGGCGGGTGGTACCGTGGAGGAACCGAAGGTTATACTTATACCGGAGGTTTTGGAGAGGAGGAATTAAGGGTAGAGAACGGGAAGGAGAGAGAAGGATTATTTGTCTATTCGTGACACACACACAAATGTATCACTGTATATACATCATAAATACATAAATGAATGATTTGTCCTTACTAATTAGGACTGAATATTTCTCTTACACAACTTACACATGTTTTTTTTATTAGTTTAATAAAGGACAAAATAGAAATTTTATAAAATAAAAAATGAGTTTTTAATAGAAAAGACAATAAATCAGTTAAATTTAAGATTGTTTTGAATTTAACAGAATAAATACTTTAGAGATCTACATCTACATCTGCTCTTCTCCTTTGCGAATTTCACATCTTCTCCTTCGTGGCCTTTGCCTCTCCTCCTTCAACTCTCTTTCGTCCACCAAAGATGACGCCTCTTCTCTGCTTTATTCCTTCCATCTCCAACTTGTTCTCTGCTCACAAGGTAACTAATTAATATTACGACAAAATATCCAGAGAGAAGAGGCATGATGGTCTAACCCACCTCCTTGATTTGGATGATCTGTCTTCAGAAGGTACAAATACCTTCGCTTCTTCCTCTCTTCCTCTCTCTAATTGCAAAATTGGAAATAATAAAAAAAAATATTTCAAATTTATAAGATGATTCGGGTTAATATTACGATGATAATAAATTAATGTGTTGAAATCAGTGTTTTCTAAAAAGCTCGCTATAGCGTTAAGCTATGGGATAATAGTGCGCTATTTCAACTACGACCGCTATAGCGGTAATAGCGGTCCGCTATAGCGCATAGCGTGTAACGCAAATAGCGCACGCTATGCTACAAAGTTTTTATTTCAAGGCCCAAATTGAAAATTTCCTTTTAAGGACCAACTTTTTTAAGATTCAGATTGTTTTTGCTTCTAAATAGAAAATATAGATAGTTTATGACATGATGCCTGAGTTATTTTGAATAGCAAAAAAATAATTAGTTTACGTTATGATATTTTCAAGTTATTTTTAATAAAAAAGATAAATAGTTTATGATATTATTAGAGATATTT
>JAJGRW010000340.1:0-67706 GCA_025461045.1 Carex parvula | reverse complement strand
AAGGGTGCGGTGAAGAGGGTGAGCAGAGATAGAGAAATCCGGCACCAAATAGAGTATAATAGAGAGGGAGAGAGTGGAGAAGAGATAGAGACAGGGGAGGGTAAATAGCAGCGAAATAAAGAGAGAAGAGGGAAGGAAGCAGCGACAAAAACAAAGGAGTGAGGTGTCTTCTGTCGCCGCAGGAGAGGAAGGGTGCGTTGTCGCCGAGGGAGAAGGAAAGAAGAACAACCTGCTAGGTTGTCGTCTGGACTCAGCGGCAAAACAAACAAAGAGGATGGGTCGACTTGAGATTCGTGCATATTTAATTAAATGGTCCAAACAATTGCATACTTAAGAAGCTCGATTTGGATGTAATATTTTCTAGATCAATAAATAAAAATCGAGAGGCTTGCAACAGGTTTAATTCGACGAAGTCTTCGCGTTTAATATTTCACCTTAATTTGTCGAAATCTTCGATTTGTATTCACAATTAAATCATTAGTTCTTTAATTATTAGTTAATTTTGGAATGCGAAAGAAATGACATTTATAAAAAAAAAAATGTACGAAACTATTCGGTGTCACCACGTCTATTTAAATTTCGGTTTGTAAATTTAGAGATTCCCTAACACGATATTTTGATTTACTAATTCATTGTATATATACAACAGTGCATCTATAATTTATTTAAATTCTTGTTTATCCTATTAATAATTGTTTAAACAATTGATCATTTTTAATTAACCTAACAAATAAATTTAAAATCTTGAATTAGTTGCAAATTTTGATTATTAGGTTAATTAACTAAATTATTTTATACGGGTTATAACAAATTTCATATTAGAGCATATAGTATCCTTTTCAATATTATATATGAAAATATTACAAGATAAAGCAAACACTTAGAAAATAAACCAGAACTAGCTAGCAACCCTGTGCTTTCACCTATAATAAATAAAAATATATAGAAGCTTAAATCTCCATTATTTTGCCTTGAATAAGAGCTGTGGCTCTTCTAACCTCCTCCGGTCGACCAATTATGAACATCTATCAAGAAATTCAACAAATTTAACCCTATAAAATTATGTATTAATCGAGCCTGTCCTCAAGTATTACTAAATTTAAGTATCAATATCAGTTCGGAAGAATACACTAAAAAATGTGTTACACAATGTATTCCTTAAATTCAAGTATCATTCTCTATTCTGATCAAAGGTTTAAATAGCATTATCGCGTCATAGCGGAACGGCTGAAACAAACGGCGCTATAGCCATATAGCGCCGCTATAGCTGCGAAATAGCGGTGCTCTATGGCCATAGCGTCATAGCTTTTTGGTCCGAAAACGCTTTATAGCGGCGCTATAGCGCCACTATAGCGCGCTATTTAGAACGTTTGATTCTGATAATGAAAAGTTTATTACATTTTGGTACAGAAGAGAATACATTAAAAGCATTTTAATTCTTAGGATGAAGTAGATAGTTACCACCTTAGATTGTTTGTATAAAGGTTAACAAAAGGAGGAGGTAGCAAATTTACCTTTTTTCGGGTCCATTAGTGAAAAGTTTTGCACTAGAAATGGAAAAAAATAATCAGATCATTGCAAAGCTCTTAATAGTTGCATAAATTTAGATAGAATATTTGATTATATATCAGTGCATACTTGGAAGATTGCCCGACAAACCGTATAAAGGAACCTTTCTTGCCTATTACAAGTCCCATTTTGTCAGATGGTATGTTAGCATTGATAGGATCTCCCTTTCATGAGGTATCTGTCAGCACCTATTTCATATGTGAAAGACATTTATTTTTCTTTGCAAGAATTTTAGAATGAACAGTACGGATCTCGGATTTCAGCAGATTCGAATCCTTCTTATTCAGGACTGTAAGTCTATGATCTTGTCAAATCTATGGCTTCTATTGGCCTTTCAGAAACTTTTTTTTTTTGGGAAAAAAATATTTTGGAGATTTGAATGAGGAAATATTCTATCCAACATATTTTAAAAATATACATATTCTGTTGTACTACCGCTTCAAGTGAACTTCAGATAAATTCAATTAATATTATTCTTTTCAGTCAGATATCATTCCACGTAACCCTTGTATTTACTGTAATAGCAAATATTAATTTACTAAATTAATTAACAGCTCTCTTCTCTTCTATTGGTAAAAATTGACTATACGTTGATACTATAAATCGTAACTGTGAGGCTCTCTTCTTACAAATCTAGTGTCCCCATATATATGACAAAAATTGTGAAACCAGTCATTGTTCGTTATGACATGGCCCGTTACACACACTTATATAGAGCTTAGCTATCATGGTTTGAGAAGTAGAGTCCCTCTTTTACCTCCCACTCATATTTTTATTTTCAAAGTTCAAATAGTCAAGCTTTCATATTAAAATGTGCTTGCAGACCAAATTTTATATATTTTTTGAAATATCTTTACCATTTTTTTGGAATTTTTGAAAATCAGTGTTTTAATATGGTAAAAAAAATGGTAAAAAATTCTGAAAAATAGAGATTTTCAAAAATTCTAAAAAAAAATAGTAAAATTTTTCCAAAAAATGTTAAATTTGGTTTCCAAGCACATTATAATATGGAGATCATGTTCAAAGCTTCAGATTAACTATTTGAATTTTAAAAATTAAGATATGAGCGGGAAGTAATGTTTAGGCCAATTTGTAATGTTTAGGCCATGCAACCACCCCATTTTATCTAAGTTGCGCATATATATAAGCTCCAATTCAATTCAATTTAGGCTATCAATTTGAGCAATAAAGTCTCATCTCTAGTCAACTAGGCTATCAATTGAACTCAGTTTTAGGCTAAAAATTTGAACTAAAATATCTCATTCTTGAGGTAATTCAATTTAGGCTATCAATTTGGCCATTGGGCAATTCATCCCAATTTGAGCAATAAAGTCCCAACTCTAGTTAAGTAAACATAATCTGGACAATTTGTTATAGCATCATTGAGACTAATTTTGCAATAATAGGGATACTACATTAACTGATTTATTAACAATGTCAAATAGATCGAGATTTGCATCTAAGTTGAGATGGACGTCAATGTTTATTTGCGTTTGTTGGTTCATCTGGAAGCAACGCAATGAGCGAATTTTCAGAGGAGGCATGATGGATGCATGACTGTTAGCTAACAGAGCAGGAAAGTTTTTTGTGGGAGCCTTAGGGCCTGTTCGGTGGCCTTGAGGGAATGGATATGGGTATGGAATAAAAAAAAAGTTGAACTCAATTTTACTGTTGCTGTGGGAAAAAAAAATCCACTCAAGAGTCAATTTTAATTTTTTTCCCACAGCAACAGTGGAGTTGCCGAACAGGCCCTTATTGTTGAGGCAGTTGTTGTAAACTCTTCTTCGTTTAATGAAATCTAGCAGCCTCTGCTAGAATTTTTTTTAAAAAAAAAATTCATTACATTAGATTATACAAAGCAACAAATATATGACAAACACATGCCTGATATAAAAAGTTGTTAGAGCGACACCTCTATAACACACATGAAATTTATTCTTTTACTACCAACTCATAAGATAATATTTTAACTAAAGGTTCTAAATAGAGATTATCACGTCATCGTGGGAAGCTTAAAAAAACAGCTATCGCGGATAGCGTAGCTAAAAAACTATCCTACATAGCTTTTTTTTTTCAAAATATATTATATAATTCTATTAATTATCACTATTATCTAAAGTCTCATAGAGCAATAAGTAACACCAAATTGAGTAAGAAATTATAATATTCATATTATACCAGTGCAAATTCAAATTTTCTATTCAAAATATCTCTAATAATATCATAAACTATTTATCTTTTTTATTAAAAATAACTTGAAAATATCATAACGTAAACTAATTATTTTTTTGCTATTCAAAATAACTCAGGCATCATGTCATAAACTATCTATATTTTTCTATTTAGAAGCAAAAACAATCTGAATCTTAAAAAAAGTTGGTCCTTAAAAGGAAATTTTCAATTTGGGCCTTGAAATAAAAACCTATGTAGCATAGCGTGCGCTATTTGCGCTACACGCTATGCGCTATAGCGGACCGCTATTACCGCTATAGCGGTCGTAGTTGAAATAGCGCACTATTATCCCATAGCTTAACGCTATAGCGAGCTTTTTAGAAAACACTGATTTCAACACATTAATTTATTATCATCGTAATATTAACCTGAATCATCTTATAAATTTGAAATATTTTTTTTATTATTTCCAATTTTGCAATTAGAGAGAGGAAGAGAGGAAGAAGCGAAGGTACTTGTACCTTCTGAAGACAGATCATCCAAATCAGAGGAGGTGTGTTAGACCATCATGCCTCTTCTCTCTGGATATTTTGTCATAATATTAATTAGTTACCTTGTGAGCAGAGAAGAGGCGTCATCTTTGGTGGATGAAAGAGAGTTGAAGGAGGAGAGGCAAAGGCCACGAAGGAGAAGATGTGAAATCCGCAAAGGAGAAGAGGCAGATGTAGATGTAGATCTCTAGAGTATTTATTCTGTTAAATTCAAAAAAATCATAATTTAATTGATTTATTGTCTTTTCTATTAAAAACTCATTTTTTATTTTATAAAATTTATATTTTGTCCTTTATTAAACTAATAAAAAAAACATGTGTAAGTTGTGTAAGAGAAATATTCAGTTCCTAATTAGTAAGGACAAATCATTCATTTATGTATTTATGATGTATATATACAGTGATACATTTGTGTGTGTGTCACGAATAGACAAATAATCCTTCTCTCTCCTTCCCGTTCTCTACCCTTAATTCCTCCTCTCCAAAACCTCCGGTATAAGTATAACCTTCGGTTCCTCCACCGGTGCCACCCGCCTGGTGCCTTCGCCGGTCTACTTCCATCACTTGAATCATTCCAATTAGTTATAGAAGCCACTTCTGTACATGCTCACTGCTATAATCATAGTGTGCATGAAGGAGGAATACTTTTGGCGTTACAATGATTGATGAATGAATAATGACTTGATGATGCTTTTGCTTTCTCCTATTGGCCAATAAAATCTGTAGGCTTATTGAGGTAGGACTTGTCTGCTAATGGGATTCTATAGATAACCCATATTCAAATTGCCTCCTATTAAATACATATATATATAGTGCATATCAGGTCCATACCTTTTTAGTGAAGGGGCCTTGTGAGCTAAAACTCATTAATTATTATTATAATATTCTTACATTTAAAAAAAAAAATTTAAATAGATCTTCCTTTTTTATGGTTACTAAAGTGATTTTATTTTCATGTATAATCGATCTTAAACATACCAACAATTTATTTTGTGGTGCATATTATATTATGAACAATGTTTCTCTCAAAAAGCATGCAAAAATTGGTTTGAGAGTACAGAGAGCTATAGGGAAGGCACTCATAAATTAAGGATATTAAATTATTAACAAAGGTAACATTTTCTCAGTTTCATAATTCTTCAGCCCGATGTTTTCAGTATCTTTTAATCACCCAAAAAATTTGATAATTTTTAATCTTTATTAAAAATTGACTTTGCCACAAGTTTCTTATGTGTACAAAGGAGAAGATAAGAGTGTTTTGCATGATCTATCATACATGTCTTATTTTATTCATTATATATAGCAAAAGAGCAAAAAGATTCTTAGCAAATAAGCCTATTTTTATTTTACATCAGTTATTATATTCAAATTTTATATGAGTTCCTAAATTTTTACAATAAAATATCAGAGAAAATTAATAAACTTATTATGATGTCTTAGAAAATTAATAAACTTAATTATCAGAGAAAATTTAAGACATATCATAATAAACTTACGGAATAGCCCAGTGCCGTGGTGACACCCCATAGAGTAAGAATTTTACTTTTTCATCAGTCTCATTATATATGATATTAGTGGCAGTATAGCTTGGTGCTATTCCGAATTTCTGACCAGACTCAGTATTTTAAATCAATACTTACATTTTTTTTACTTTTCAAGTTGTTTGTTTTAATTAATCGTTTAGGCTTGAATATTATGTCTTGGTAAAATTTTCTACAGGATTATAGCTCATGTAATGTCCAGTTTAAACAACAACGAAACCAACCATTTGATCATAAAAAGGTATCGAAATTTTTCAGGCTTGCAAAGGAATGAGGAATATATATTCCTCGAACATTACAATGGTTCCGATAAATGAGATGACCCAGGTATTATCTCTCAATAAATCGGACAAGTCTGGCGAAGGATCATCTAGTGTAGTTCATTTGAAGATTGGGGAACCTGTTATTGTAACAAGCGGTGACTTAAGAAATGCCCAGAGCTCGGTTGTAAAAGTGGAAGAGGAGACTATATATATTAAATCGAAGCAATCACCTGCAGGACTTCCAGTAAGAATCATTTAAATTATATTAGAGTTTAATTTTTAAAATATTTTTAATAAAATCAATTGTTTTGGCCTACTTTAATAAATAATAAATAATATTTTTTTTTCAGGAATCTCTTTTTCTCCATTACAAACAACTTCGCAAATTTTTCAAGATTGTTGACCATGTGAAAATAGTGGCCGGTGTTGAAGAGGGGCAAAAAGGTATGGTTGTGAAGGTCGATGGTGAAGATGTAATTGAATTATGTGATCATGATATGAGAGAAGTAATTGAATTTTTATTTTCATATCACTTCTAGTCCTTTTGAAATTAAATTAATTTTCAAATTAATATTTCTTTACTTTTTGTTTTTGTAGATATATGTGTTGACAAATGATTCCGAACATTGTAGTTTTTGTAGTTTATGTTACTTTTGTATACAAATCCATTGTAGATGTTGTGGCACATGTTATGTTGTTATGTAACTTATTGCGCGAGCTGTTAGCCAGCTGTTTAGGCTTTTTTTGCTCATGAGGAAAAAGTAAAATTTTTAATCTAGCGAGTAGTTTTTCCTATTAAGCATTTAGTGTGGGGATTATTTTAGAAGTAATAAGATACCTGAATTTAAGATATATTAATTTGAACTGCATAGGATGTTTGTTCTTCTGTACTATTATATTTAGAATTTCTGCACTTTCAATATACAGTCTTAGCCATAGATCCTTATATTATTTGAACCGTTATAGTTTCGAAATAAATGGCTCGTTTGCCTATATGCATCCATTGAAAAATCTGTGCTTTTGTGCGTGGAGAAGAAACATGTATCATTCATTGATAATAAAAGGTTGTCACTTCATCAAAAGGGTAATAAAAGGTGCGAAAAATCCAATGTACTTAACTCTGTATTTACAGGATTGTATACCAGGTTTGAGCAGCTGAGCTTGGGTTATATCCTCTGTGCATAATTCAGGTTCCCTTAGTATATATGCTTGTG
Organism: Carex parvula; assembly: GCA_025461045.1. Classification (NCBI taxonomy): domain Eukaryota; kingdom Viridiplantae; phylum Streptophyta; class Magnoliopsida; order Poales; family Cyperaceae; genus Carex; species Carex parvula. Next base: position 60,396 of record JAJGRW010000340.1, on the reverse strand, counting down.
TATACATGCATACTTACTACTTAGTTTCCCTTAGTTTTGTCTTCTTTTTGTGCCTGTTTGATTTGCAGTGGCACAAGATATATTTCTTCTTTAACCATTTTGACCATAAAAAATTGTCAATAATATGCAGCTGAAAACTTGAATTTTAGTCGCAATAGTATTGTGAAACGCTAACATAAATAAATCTCATCAAATGAGAGCTAATAGTCACAACTAATTTCATATTAGAGCATATATATAGTATCCTTTTCAATATTATATATGAAAATATTACAAGATAAAGCAAACTCTTAGAAAATAAACCAGAAACTAGCTAGCAACCCTGTGCTTTCACCTATAATAAATAAAAAATATATAGAAGCTTAAATCTCCATTATTTTGCCTTGAATAAGAGCTGTGGCTCTTCTAACCTCCTCCGGTCGACCAATTATGAACATCTATCAAGAAATTCAACAAATTTAACCCTATAAAATTATGTATTTAATCGAGCCTGTCCTCAAGTATTACTAAATTTAAGTATCAATATCAGTTCGGAAGAATATCACTAAAAAATGTGTTACACAATGTATTCCTAAATTCAAGTATCATTCTCTATTCTGATCAAAGGTTTAAATAGCATTTATCGCGTCATAGCGGAACGGCTGAAAAAACGGCGCTATGGCCATATAGCGCCGCTATAGCGTGAAATAGCGGTGCTATATGGCCATAGCGTCATAGCTTTTTTGGTCCGAAAATGCTATAGCGCCACTATAGCGCGCTATTTAGAACGTTGATTCTGATAATGAAGTAGATAGTTACCACCTTAGATTGTTTGTATAAAGGTTAACAAAAGGAGGAGGTAGCAAATTTACCTTTTTTTCGGGTCCATTAGTGAAAAGTTTTGCACTAGAAATGGAAAAAAAATAATCAGATCATTGCAAAGCTCTTAATAGTTGCATAAATTTAGATAGAATATTTGATTATTATATCAGTGCATACTTGGAAGATTGCCCGACAAACCGTATAAAGGAACCTTTCTTGCCTATTACAAGTCCCATTTTGTCAGATGGTATGTTTAGCATTGATAGGATCTCCCTTTCATGAGGTATCTGTTCAGCACCTATTTCATATGTGAAAGACATTTATTTTTCTTTGCAAGAATTTTAGAATGAACAGTACGGACCTATGGATTTCAGCAGATTCGGATCCTTCTTATTCAGGACTGTAATTCTATGATCTTGTCAAATCTATGGCTTCTATTGGCCTTTCAGAAACTTTTTTTTTTTTTTTTGGAAAAAAATATTCTGGAGATTTGAATGAGGAAATAATCCATCCAACATATTTTAAAAATATACATATTCTGTTGTACTACTGCTTCAAGTGAACTTCAGATAAATTCAATATTATTCTTTTCAGTCAGATATCATTCCACATAACCCTTGTATTTACTGTAATAGCAAATATTAATCTACTAAATTAATTAACAGCTCTCTTCTCTTCTATTGGTAAAGATTGACTATACATTGATAGTATAAATCGTAAATGTGAGGCTTCTCTTCTTACAAATCTAGTGTCCCATATATGACAAATTGTGAAACCAGTCATTGTTCGTTATGACATGGCCCGTTACACACACATATAGAGCTTAGCTATCATGGTTTGAGAAGTAGAGTTCCTCTTTTACCTCGCACTCATATTTTTATTTTCAAAGTTCAAATAATCAATCTGAAACTTTCCATACTAAAATGTGCTTGCAGACCAAATTTTATATTTTTTTTGAAATTTTTTTACCATTTTTTAAGAATTTTTAAAAATCAGTGTTTTAATATGGTAAAAAAAAATAGTAAAAAATTCTGAAAAATAGAGATTTTTAAAAATTCTAAAAAAAAATAGTAAAATTTTTCCAAAAATGTTAAATTTGGTTTCCAAGCACATTATAATATGGAGATCATGTTCAAAGCTTCAGATTAACTATTTGAATTTTAAAAATTAAGATATGAGCGGGAAGTAATGTTTAGGCCAATTTGTAATGTTTAGGCCATGCAACCACCCCATTTTATCTAAGTTGCGCATATATATAAGCTCCAATTCAATTCAATTTAGGCTATCAATTTGAGCAATAAAGTCTCATCTCTAGTCAACTAGGCTATCAATTGAACTCAGTTTTAGGCTAAAAATTTGAACTAAAATATCTCATTCTTGAGGTAATTCAATTTAGGCTATCAATTTGGCCATTGGGCAATTCATCCCAATTTGAGCAATAAAAGTCCCAACTCTAGTCAAGTAAAACATAATCTGGACAATTTGTTATAGCATCATTGAGACTAATTTTGCAATAATAGGGATACTACATTAACTGATTTATTAACAATGTCAAATAGATCGAGATTTGCATCTAAGTTGAGATGGACGTCAATGTTTATTTGCGTTTGTTGGTTCATCTGGAAGCAACGCAATGAGCGAATTTTCAGAGGAGGCATGATGGATGCATGACTGTTAGCTAACAGAGCAGGAAAGTTTTTTGTGGGAGCCTTAGGGCCTGTTCGGTGGCCTTGAGGGAATGGATATGGGTGTGGAATAAAAAAAAAGTTGAACTCAATTTTACTGTTGCTGTGGGAAAAAAAAATCCACTCAAGAGTCAATTTTTTTTTCCCACAACAACAGTGGAGTTGCCGAACAGGCCCTTATTGTTGAGGCAGTTGTTGTAAACTCTTCTTCGTTTAATGAAATCTAGCAGCCTCTGCTAGAATTTTTTTTAAAAAAAAAATTCATTACATTAGATTATACAAAGCAACAAATATATGACAAACACATGCCTGATATAAAAAGTTGTTAGAGCGACACCTCTATAACACACATGAAATTTATTCTTTTACTACCAACTCATAAGATAATATTTTAACTAAAGGTTCTAAATAGAGATTATCACGTCATCGTGGGAAGCTTAAAAAAACAGCTATCGCGGATAGCGTAGCTAAAAAACTATCCTACATAGCTTTTTTTTTTCAAAATATATTATATAATTCTATTAATTATCACTATTATCTAAAGTCTCATAGAGCAATAAGTAACACCAAATTGAGTAAGAAATTATAATATTCATATTATACCAGTGCAAATTCAAATTTCTATTCAAAATATCTCTAATAATATCATAAACTATTTATCTTTTTTATTAAAAATAACTTGAAAATATCATAACGTAAACTAATTATTTTTTTGCTATTCAAAATAACTCAGGCATCATGTCATAAACTATCTATATTTTTCTATTTAGAAGCAAAAACAATCTGAATCTTAAAAAAAGTTGGTCCTTAAAAGGAAATTTTCAATTTGGGCCTTGAAATAAAAACCTATGTAGCATAGCGTGCGCTATTTGCGCTACACGCTATGCGCTATAGCGGACCGCTATTACCGCTATAGCGGTCGTAGTTGAAATAGCGCACTATTATCCCATAGCTTAACGCTATAGCGAGCTTTTTAGAAAACACTGATTTCAACACATTGATTTATTATCATCGTAATATTAACCTGAATCATCTTATAAATTTGAAATATTTTTTTTTATTATTTCCAATTTTGCAATTAGAGAGAGGAAGAGAGGAAGAAGCGAAGGTACTTGTACCTTCTGAAGACAGATCATCCAAATCAGAGGAGGTGTGTTAGACCATCATGCCTCTTCTCTCTGGATATTTTGTCGTAATATTAATTAGTTACCTTGTGAGCAGAGAACAAGTTGGAGATGGAAGGAATAAAGCAGAGAAGAGGCGTCATCTTTGGTGGATGAAAGAGAGTTGAAGGAGGAGAGGCAAAGGCCACGAAGGAGAAGATGTGAAATCCGCAAAGGAGAAGAGGCAGATGTAGATGTAGATCTCTAGAGTATTTATTCTGTTAAATTCAAAAAAATCATAATTTAATTGATTTATTGTCTTTTCTATTAAAAACTCATTTTTTATTTTATAAAATTTATATTTTGTCCTTTATTAAACTAATAAAAAAAACATGTGTAAGTTGTGTAAGAGAAATATTCAGTTCCTAATTAGTAAGGACAAATCATTCATTTATGTATTTATGATGCATATATACAGTGATACATTTGTAAGTTGTGTCCTCTACCCTTCCTCCTCTCCAAAACCTCCGGTATAAGTATAACCTTCGGTTCCTCCACCGGTACCACCCGCCTCGCGCCTTCGTCGGTCTACTTCCATCACTTGAATTCCAGTTAGTTATAGAAGCCACTTCTGTACATGCTCACTGCTATAATCATAGTGCATGAAGGAGGAATACTTTTGGTGTTACAATGATTGATGAATGAATAATGACTTGATGATGCTTTTGCTTTCTCCTATTGGTCAATAAAATCTGTAGGCTTATTGAGGTAGGACTTGTCTCCTATTGGGATTCTATAGATGACCCATATTCAAATTGCCTCCTATTAAACACATATATGTAGTGCATATCAGGTCCATGAGATAGGAGTAGCTCCGATGGACATGGGACTTACTTCTAGTTTCAATTAGCTCTAACAGAAATTGATACAGACTCGCACAGATTTTGATGCAGAGTGTACGAATCTTGATGCAGATCGGATGGTCATCACACTCGTTGAACCAAAGTAGGTCCGATGGACATCAGACCTACTTCTAGATTCAGGTCCATACCTTTTTAGTGAAGGGGCCTTGTGAGCTGAAACTCATTAATTATTATTATTATAATATTCTTACATTTCAAAAAAATATTTTTAAATAGATCTTCCTTTTTTATGGTACTAAAGTGATTTTATTTTCATGTATAATCGATCTTAAACATACCAACAATTTATTTTGTGGTGCATATTATATTATGAACAATGTTTCTCTCAAAAAGCATGCAAAAATTGGTTTGAGAGTACAGAGAGCTATAGGGAACGCACTCATAAATTAAGGATATTAAATTATTAACAAAGGTAACATTTTCTCAGTTTCATAATTCTTCAGCCCGATGTTTTCAGTATCTTTTAATCACCCAAAAAATTTGATAATTTTTAATGAGTCTATGGTACTATGCATAGCACGGATTAGTCTGTACTACAGAGCCATATGTTCATTTTGAAAATCCTAATGGTCCATCCGAACTGTTCAACGTGACTTCCACATGAATATGTACTTGCAGACTAAATTTTATATTTTTTCAAAATTTTTTACTATATTTTAAGATAGGTAGAAAATCACTTGATCTGAAAATTTTGGACCATCCAAAAACAGTGGTTTTCTACCTATCTAAAAAAATAGTAAAAAATTCTAAAAAATAGAAAATTTAGCCCACAAGTATATTATCATATGAAAATCATGTTGAACAGTTTGGATCGATCATTAGGATTTTGAAAAAAAAAAATATTGATCCGTTGTACGGACCAATCCGTGCTATGCATAGTACCATAGACTCACTCATTTTTAATCTTTATTAAAAATTGACTTTGCCACAAGTTTCTTATGTGTACAAAAGAGAAGAGAGTGTTTTGCATGATCTATCACACATGTCTTATTTTATTCATTATATATAGCAAAAGAGCAAAAAGATTCTTAGCAAATAAGCCTATTTTTATTTTACATCAGTTATTATATTCAAAATTTTATATGAGTTTCTAAATTTTTACAATAAAATATCAGAGAAAATTAATAAACTTATTATGATGTCTTAGAAAATTAATAAACTTAATTATCAGAGAAAATTTAAGACATATCATAATAAACTTACGGAATAGCCCAGTGCCGTGGTGACACCCCATAGAGTAAGAATTTTACTTTTTCATCAGTCTCATTATATATGATATTAGTGGCAGTATAGCTTGGTGCTATTCCGAATTTCTGACCAGACTCAGTATTTTAATCAATATTTATATTTTTTTTACTTTTCAAGTTGTTTGTTTTAATTAATCGTTTAGGCTTGAATATTATGTCTTGGTAAAATTTTCTACAGGAATTATAGCTCATGTAATGTCCAGTTTAAACAACAACGAAACCAACCATTTGATCATAAAAAGGTATCGAAATTTTTCAGGCTTGCAAAGGAATGAGGAATATATATTCCTCGAACATTACAATGGTTCCGATAAATGAGATTACCCAGGTATTATCTCTCAATAAATCGGACAAGTCTGGCGAAGGATCATCTAGTCTAGTTCATTTGAAAATTGGGGAACCTGTTATTGTAACAAGCGGTGACTTAAGAAATGCCCAGAGCTCGGTTGTAAAAGTGGAAGAGGAGACTGTATATATTAAATCGAAGCAATCACCTGCAGAACTTCCAGTAAGAATCATTTAAATTATATTAGAGTTTAATTTTTAAAATATTTTTAATAAAATCAATTGTTTTGGCCTACTTTAATAAATAAATAAATAATATTTTTTTTTCAGGAATCTCTTTCTCTCCATTACAAACAACTTCGCAAATTTTTCAAGATTGGTGACCATGTGAAAATAGTGGCCGGTGTTAAAGAGGGGCAAAAAGATATGGCTGTGAAGGTCGATGGTGAAGATCTAACTGTATTATGTGATTATGATCTGAGAGAAGTAATTGAATTTTTATTTTCATATCACTTCTAGTCCTTTTGAAATTAAATTAATTTTCAAATTAATATTCTTTACTTTTTGTTTTTGCAGATATCTGTGTTGGCAAATGATTCCGAACGTTTGTAGTTTTTGTAGTTTATGTTACGTTTGTAGCTACTACAAAATTTTGTATACAGATCCATTGTAGATGTTGTGGCAGCTGTGTAGGTTTTTCTGCTCATGAGAAAAAAGTAAAATTCTTACTCTAGCGAGTAGTTTTCCTGTTAAGCATTTAGTGTGGGGATTATTTTAGAAGTAATAAGATACCTGAATTTAAGATATATTAATTTGAACTGCATAGGATGTTTGTTCTTCTGTACTATTATATATAGAATTTCTACACTTTCAATATACAGTCTTAGCCATAGATCCTTATATTATTTGAACCGTTATAGTTTCGAAATAAATGGCTCGTTTGCCTATATGCATCCATTGAAAAATCTGTGCTTTTGTGCGTGGAGAAGAAACATGTATCATTCATTGATAATAAAAGGTTGTGATCACTTCATCAAAAGGGTAATAAAAGGTGCGAAAAATCCAATGTACTTAACTCTGTATTTACAGGATTGTATACCAGGTTTGAGCAGCTGAGCTTGGGTTATATCCTCTGTGCATAATTCAGGTTCCCTTAGTATATATGCCTTGTGTATACATGCATACTTACATACTTAGTTTCCCTTAGTTTTAGTCTTGTTTTGTGCCTGTTTGATTTGCAGTGGCACAAGATATATTTCTTCTTTAACCATTTTGACCATAAAAAATTGTCAATAATATGCAGCTGAAAACTTGAATTTTAGTCGCAATAGTATTGTGAAACGCTAACATAAATAAATCTCATCAAATGAGAGCTAATAGTCACAACTAATTTCATATTAGAGCATATAGTATCCTTTTCAATATTATATATGAAAATATTACAAGATAAAGCAAACTCTTAGAAAATAAACCAGAAACTAGCAACCCTGTACATGTGCTTTCAACTATAATAAATAAAAAATATATAGAAGCTTAAATGTCCATTATTTTGCCTTGAATAAGAGTTGTGGCTCTTCTAACCTCCTCCGGTTGACCAATTACGAAAATCTATCAAGAAATTCAACAAATTTAACCCTATAAAATTATGTATTTAATCGAGTCTGTCCTCAAGTATTACTATATTTAAGTATCAATATCAGTTCTGAAGAATATCACTAAAAAATGTGTTGCACAATGTATTCCTAAATTCAAGTATCATTCTCTATTCTGATAATGAAAAGTTTATTACATTTTGGTACAGAAGAGAATACATTAAAAGCATTTTAAGTTTTAGGATGAAGTAGATAGTTACCACCTTGGATTGTTTGTATAAAGGTTAACTAAAGGAGGAGGTAGCAAATTTACCTTTTTTTCGGTTCCATTAGTGAAAAGTTTTGCACTAGAAATGAAAAAAATAATCAGATCATTGAAAAGTTCTTAATAGTTGCATAAAGTTAGATAGAATATTTTATTAGTATATCAGTGCATACTTGGAAGATTGCCTGACAGACCGTATAAAGGAACCTTTCTTGCCTATTACAAGTCCCATTTTGTGAGATGGTATGTTTAGCATTGATAGGATCTCCCTTTCAGTTTCAGGTATCTGTTCAGCACCTATTTCATATGTGAAAGGCATTTATTTATGTTAATCAGTATAATAATAACTGAAGAGGGAAAAATATACAATATCAACTAGCATCTGAAAACCTGGAATCAGGCTAAGAGGTGGCCATTCTGCATTAGTGTCGTCTAAACAAAAACACCGGCAATAAAGTGCACCACGAATGAATACACGCGATAGAGATTGGTTCGACAACTTGTCTGCCATTTTTTGATAGATAGACAGTAGAAATCTGACATCATCAGTGGCAGATTTTATCATAATCTCTGACAATGGCCTACGGATCCAGAACGAAGGGTCCTAATTTAACATAAAATTAATCATAATTAGTTTATGAAATAAAAACCATCTTCCAAGAAGATGTCAAATCAATTTACTAAAATAATTGAAGTAAACAACTAACCTGTCTTAGGAGATCGCGAACTTATTCCTTCTCATGGTATATGACACTCCTATAATAAATACATTAGTACTATTTTATGAAAGAATTATTCTGGCAAAGATTGATTTTTTTTATCAAAGTAAAAGCAATAATAATATAATGAAAAAATGGTCTATAGACTTACCGCAATAGCGAGGATCAGCAAGAACAGCAACAAAAGACATGCAGTCGTCTTCTACTCGTTTTATCTGACATTCTTGTTCCTCAATTATACTATATGCAACCTGTGTTGTCATACATACATAAAAAAAGAAGTAAGAGAGAATTTATAAGGAACTATAATTAGAAATAAATAATCTCTTTGTCCTAAGTTTTCGAGCTTAATATATTACATGAGTATCCATAACATTGTTTAGCTTGATGCCAAACTGAAAATACAAAGCCTGCAAATCCCCATGAGATATATATGATTGTTACAACATGTATAAACTAATATATATATAGAGAGAGAGATGGGCTATTGTGATTTGCAAAGTAAAACCCCCTCTTTATTTCGGGTCATATTTTTATTTTTGAAAATTCAAACAACCGATCCGAACCGTTCAACATGTTCTAAATATTGAAATGTGCTTGCAGACTAAATTTTACATTTTTTTGAATTTTTTTACTATTTATTAAGCCACTTTGAAAATCGCTGATCCACTGTGAACAGTAAAAAAACAGTAAAATTTTCTGGACCACCAGATCATCGATTTTCAAAGTGGCTTAATAAATAGTAAAAAAAATTCCAAAAAATGTAAAATTTAGTCTGCAAGCACATTTCAATATTTAGAACATGTTGAACGGTTCGGATCGATTGTTTGGATTTTCAAAAAGCAAAAAACGGCCCGAAGTAAAGAGGGAGTTTTACTTTGCAAAGCACAATAGCCCATCTCTCTCTCTCTATATATATAGTAAATTGCTAATATGCTACGCGTAACATAGAGGGCCTCCGTGCTACGGCTCAATATTTGAGTTTTCAAAATCCTAACGGTCGATCAGAACTGTTCAACATGATCTCCATATGAATATGTACTTGCAAACCAAATTTTAATGTCACTAGAATTGAGTCTATAATAAATTAATGTCATGGAATATATATATATATATATAGAACAAATTAATGTCACTAGAATTGAGTCTATAATAACTTGCCTGGCTATCTTTTTTACAATCATGAATTACTTTGGTAACATAATTTGACTCAAGTGCTGGTTTGCATGCTTCCATGACTGTTGCACCACCTCCAATTGCATCAACTATGTATATTGCATCAGAAAATGCAAGCTGAAAGCACAAAACAATATACAAAATTAAAAAATTATCATTTCTTCCTTAAAAATAATCCCTACCAGTATTCTCATGTAGATTACCTGCATGATGCAAAGAGTGCCATAACGGGACAGCTTAACGCCTTCACAGTCAAGGCCAATAACAAGTTGGTTCTCTGGTGAAGGTTTTAGAAATTCAACCTGGAGTTGAGATTGTTGTGTCACGATGTGAATCGGCACTGCTGTGAAGTTGTTACCACCTAATATATAGATGAATAAAACAGAATTCATAAGTTCTGATAGCTTCATGTCTTCAATAGACAGGATACCAGAATGAATTAATTTGAGATAATTTATGATTACAATTCATCATATATATTCTTCAGTTTGCTTTTTATCAAGGCAATTTTAATTCATAAATCCGGTTTACACTACTAAAATGCCAATTTAGCTTTTATCTTGAAAAAAAAATAGCATTTGTAAAATTAAATTAAGAGCTCTATTAGTCTCTGTTTCCACCAAAATTTCACTGATACAGCTGATCATGGATAAAATTAATAATTTAGAGAGAACAAAAATACATAATTATGAAAATAGAAAATTCTTCCTTCAACATTGATTTTATTTTTATTTTTATGCATGATATCAAATCATACCCAAACCGCCAGACGAGTTTAAATATATTATTATTTCCATTAAAAAATATCAATACAAACAAAAATACAATAAAGGGAACTGCCAAATTAAGGAAATAAAACAAGAGAAGGTTTTTGAAAATCTTCGCAAAAGCTGCGAAGTCGAAAGAAACTAGAGAAGGTGATCTCATAACCTGAGGTGATGGATGAGTGTGGATTGGAATTAGATGCATCCATCCTTCAATCAATCCAAATCCAATAGCGACTGTAGGTGGCAGTTGACAGAGAGGAGGAAGAAAGGCAGATAGATGCACAAGTGCTAATTAAGCTTCATCTACAATTGGTTGTATTTATATATATATTACTGCTAGTTGGAAGATGAAATGCATTGTAATTATTAATTAATTAATTAATTGTGTCGGATCATATGGTGACTTTTGATATTTATCCATTATTACGATGATTATCTATCTAACTAACTTGCTGATTCTCAATTTTTTAGTATTATGTAGTAATTGTGAAAATTGTATGTATAAGGAACGAAAAAAATGTACGAGTAATAATTTTGAAATATGTATATATATGTTGGTTAATTAGTTACTACTTTGAACGGTTAAATCTAACTCAATTTGGATTACGATGCTGCTGTATGATCTTGGGGGAAAAAAATTGACTCCAACTCTATTTTATTTTTCTATGGTTTAGTGTACAGCAGTACACTAAACCATAGATTCTAAATACGTAGTTATAAATATAACGCGCTGAATACCTCTTTTAAAAATTATTATAATTAGCTTAATAATTCATCAAATTTCATGAAGTTTGACATATCGGTACAACTTCTAAGAAGTAATTAAGATGAAAAAAGTGGGAAGGAATAACTCCCCGAGTGTTGGGAATTCGTATCCTCTGCATTAACTCAAAAAAGAATCTTTTGAGTTAATGTATCTGAACCGTCTGATTTGTTTTAAAATTCTGCGAATTAGATCTACACTACTATTGAAGGGCCTCTGAATTATAGACTGTGATCGGATTGGCTCCGTTTCAAATCAGTTAGAGCAAAACTAGGGTGTGATGTGCTCACCAAGAGGGATTGGTGAGCACACCTCCAAAAGGATATCGGATTGACTTCGAACTACGAATTCAAACCGTTGAAATTCATGTACTTCGTGAGTGATGCATGTAAATGCAAAAATTTTAAAGTTTCGAATTCATTTAGTATATGGTCAAGCGGTCAAAACAATGAACATTTTATAAGTTATTTTTTAAATTGTTTTATGTATTCATTTTTCATCATTGTTTTGAATTTTACATTTTTTTTTATTTTTTACTATTTTTTAAGATGGGTACAAAATTCAATAGTCTGAATTTGACTAATTTTTGTAAAATACTTAATAAATAGTAAAAAAATTCAAAAAAAATGTAAAATTTGATCTGCAAACACATTTTATTGTGGAGATCATGGTGAACGGTTTGGATCGACGATTTGGACTTTGAAAATGTAAAAAATAGTTGTGGTAACTTTGTTGTAACTAGATTCCTCTTCATATAAATATGGATACATTGGGTATGAAGACAGAAAAATTTAACTCTGCACTCAAAATAACCCCTCTTTTAGGAATCCATTATCTGTGATCCGATTTGGAAGTTAAGTTTTGATCGGCGATGAACAGTAGTCCGATTATGATCGAAAAGCTCAGAAGCAATCATACTGTGCCGACACAAAACTCTGACTAAACGTGCATGTGTGTGTGTGTGTGTATATAGCTTCCATATCCGCAATATAATTGGTGTTAGTTCATTCCGCTCCCCTTGATTGGTTTCTCGTTCCCTTATATCTCTCTCTACTTCTCTCCTTGCCCTGCAGAAATATGGCTATCACCTTGATTCGACGGTCGGATCGGATCAGAAAGAGGAACGAGGCTGCAGCTTGCAGTTCTATGCTCCGTCAAAAGGAGAATACATTAAAAGCATTTTAATTTTTAGGATGAAGTAGATAGTTACCACCTTGGATTGTTTGTAACTTTGTATAAAGGTTAACAAAAGGAGGAGGTAGCAAATTTACCTTATTTTCGGTTCCATTAGTGAAAAGTTTTGCACTAGAAATGAAAAAAATAATCAGATCATTGCAAAGCTCTTAATAGTTGCATAAAGTTAGATAGAATATTTGATAACGGACCGTACAAAGGAACCTTTCTTGCCTATTACAAGTCCCATTTTGTGAGATGGTATGTTTAGCATTGATAGGATCTCCCTTTCAGGTATCTGTTCAGCACCTATTTCACATGTGAAAGGCATTTATTTATGTTAATCAGTATATATAATAATAACTTAAGAGAGAAAAATATACAATATTAACTTGTATCTGAAAACCTGGAATCAAACTATCCGTAAAAAGTAGCTATATAGATGACATTTCAGTATGCATAACTTGTGCGGAGGGGAGATGTTCACCAAGACTACTATTGTCCCTCGTATTTAATACGAGTGATGGTATCACTAGGTCTCTTGATAAAATAGGATTATCAGCGCGCGATATGATTAAAAAGTTAATCATATTTGGTAATCTATTTAAGATTGAGAAAAGATTAAGTTTGCAAGTATTACTATATTTAAGATCGAGAAAATTTTGATCCGTAGTACGGACCAAACCATGCTATGCATAGTACCATAGACTCACTCATTTTAATCTTTATTAAAAATTGACTTTGCCACAAGTTTCTTATGTGTACAAAGGAGAAGAGAGGAGTGTTTTGCATGAACTATCATACATGTCTTATTTTATTTATTATATATAGCAAAAGAGCAAAAACGTTCTTAGCAAATAAGCCTATTTTTATTTACATCATTTGTTATATTCAAAATTTTATATAAGTTCCTAAATTTTTATAATAAAATATCAGAGAAAATTAATAAACTTATTATGATATGTTTGATTAAATCTTTTCAACGGGTGATCATGATCTGAGAGAAGTAATTGAATTTTTATTTTCATATCACTTCTAGTCCTTTTGAAATTAAATTAATGGGTACAAAATCACTGTTCCTTTAGAAATTTTTATTTATTAAGTATTTTACAAAAATACTGTTTTTAGACAATTCTAGACCACTAAATACAACAGTTTTGTAAAATACTTAATAAATAGTAAGAAAATTCAAGAAAATGTAAAATTTGATCTCCAAGCACATTTTAATATAGCGATCATGTTGAACGGTTTGGATTGACTGTTTGGACTTTGAAAATTACAAAATCAAATTGTTGTAAGATGTTTTGTAACTTACAAATGTTGTAAGTGGATCCCTCCTCATATATATAGAGGAGGGTTCAACTGCCTCCATTTTTCATGCCTCCACCATGCCTCCATTTTTAAAAACTTTAATAACTCAAAATTTAAAACTTAAAAGTCAAAATAAAACCGTTGAATATGATCTACATCATTTTATCTATGCGCTCATAAAAAATTATCACATTTTGATTTTGTTTTTATGTGAATCAATAAGTTGAAAAATCAACTTCTAGAAATTATCCACATTAGTGCGTTTTTTACAAGCTCTTGATGACAACCAAAACAAAATTAAAATGTCATAATTTTTTACACGTGCATAGATAAAATGATTTAGATCATATCCATATTTTGATTTTTAAGTTTTAAATTTTGAGTTATTAAAGTTTTAAAAATGGAGGCATGGTGGAGGCATGAAAAATGGAGGCATTTGAACCCTCCTCATATATATATATATATATATATATATATATATATATAGGAGGGATCAACTTACAACAAATTTGAGTTACAACAAAGTTACAACATTCATTTTTTTCATTTTCAAAGTCCAAATCGTCGATCCAAACCGTTCAACATGATCTCCACAATAAAATGTGCTTGCAGATCAAATTTTACATTTTTTTGAATTTTTTAACTATTTATTAAGTATTTTACTATTTTAGACCCATCTTAATAAATAGTAAAAAAATTCAAAAAAATATAAAATTTGATCTGCAAGTACATTTTATTTAGATAATCATGTTGAACGGTTTGGATCGACGATTTGGACTTTGAAAATGAAAAAAATGAATGTTGTAACTTTGTTGTAACTCAAATTTGTTGTAAGTGGATCCCTCCTCATATATATATATATATATATATATATTTATATATATATATATATATAGGGTAGAACTAGGGTGCTCTCGAGTTCACCAAGCCCTTGGTGAACTCAAGTCCAAAACTCATCGGATCGGCTTCTAACGACGAATCTGACCGTTGAAACCCGTCTACCTTACGAGTGATGCATCTACATGCAAAAAATTTTAATTTTGAAATTAATTTTGCATAGAGTCAAGTGGTCAAAATTAGAAGGTTAATAAATTAATTTTAATGCATTCATTTTTTTACTTTTTTTTACCACTTGACTCTATGCAAAATTAATTTCAAAATTTAAATTTTTTGCATGTAGACGCATCACTCATAAGATAGACGGGTTTCAACGGTCGGATTCGTCGTTAGAAGCCGATCCGATGAGTTTTGGACTTGAGTTCACAAAGGGCTTGGTGAACTCAAGTCCAAAACTCATCGGATCGGCTTCTAACGACGAATCCGACCGTTGAAACCCGTCTACCTTACGAGTTTTGGGCTTGGTGAAATACCAAATGGAACCAAACTATTGATTTGATCTCATCTATTTGATCGGAAAAAAGACAATCCATTTCTTTTCCGTTAATTTGATTTTTATAATTTCCAAAAATAATTATTTTGTAGAAGATATGTGAGCGTACTTTCTTTTTGTACGAATTTCTGTGGAAAGAAAATGTTGCCAACTGTACAATTTTGGTTTATATTGTTTTATTTTTCTTATATGTTATATGTTGCTTTGAGGATGAAAAGTAAACAAATTAAATGAAGGTAAATTGAACAAAAGAAATAATTCAACAAGTGAAAATAAAATGTTTTTCTCATATAGGTATTTATAACAATTATTAAATATAAAAAATAAAATTGTTAATTTTTAATTTATAGTAGTAGCTTAGCCACCTCTAAATCAACATGAGATATGTTCCGTCTATTCCAGCTGAAAAACACATGAAAAAAATGTGGATTATAGGCAGAAAATAATTCCCTCCATTCCGGTTGATTTTCTTCTGTGACTTATCACTTTTATTGATATACTTTCTCAAGTTTCTAATTGAAATGAATTTATTTATTTTCACTTGAATTATTTCTTTTGTTTACTTTTTATCCTAAAAGCAAGGTATAATAAAATATAGATGATATAAATCAAAATTCTTGCTTTTCATCATCCAGCCATTCAAAAAATTTCATGTGTGAATCTCTACGATCAAACCAGGTTTGCCTTTTCAAATTCTTCAATAAAAAAAGAGTAGGATTAAAATGCTCTATTGGGTTTTTGCCCCATCATACTCCAACATTATTATCTCTATTTTCAAAGTTTAAATAATCAATGCGAACCGTTCAACATGATCTTCATACTAAAATGTACTTGGATAATAAATTTTAGAATTTGTAGTGTTTTTTACTAATTGTATAGAGAGGTACAAAATTACTATTTTGAATGGTCCATAATTTTCTAGAAACAGTAATAACCTATCTAAAAAAATAGCAAAAAAATTTCAAAAAATCTAAAATTTTGTATCCAAGCACATTTTAATATGAATATCATATTGAGCGGTTCGGATCAACTGCTTAAACTTTGATAACGATGTTGGGGCATGATGGAGCACAAAACCAATAGGGCAACAAACCGATGAGGCATTTTAACCCTACTCATAAAAAAAACAAATTAGAGAAGAAAGAGAATCGAATACTGCGTGAAATATCTAGGAAACTCCACTAGCTCCCTAGGAAACTTCGTATGGCGACTCAAAATACGATTTTGAGAGTCGCTAACAACAACCTCAGTTCCTCCGCCCCGCCCCGTCCCGCTCCCCTCTCCCATCCTGCCTCACCACATCCGAACAGATGCTTCCGTCTAGGAGATGGTCACTGTTCCTCGCTCCACCTCACTCTATCTGAGCATGTGCTTCCATCAAACGAATCTGACCACCGCTCTTCAGTCCATCCTGTCTCACTCCATTCGAGCAGGTGCTTCCGTCTGACGGATCTGGTAACTATTTTTTGCTCTGTCTCAATTCTAGGGGTTCGGATGGAGGTGTTGTGAATTCGCTCCACCTCTGCCGTAGTCTATATGTACATATAAATAAGGTACGAGTAGGGGTGCAAACGGATTGGATAGTGGTAAAACCATATTCATATATGTTTTTATTTTTCATATACGGATACGGATTGAATATTAGACGAATACGGATCGGATATTGGATATCCGTACATATATACATAAATATTGTCATAATATATATTAAATTATATGGTATATATCTAATATTCGGATAATTAAAATTCAAAACTATTTCTGTATTTGTATCCGCACGGATATTCAGATATCGAATATCCGTATCTAATTTTTAGATACATATCCAGATACGGACGGATAATGTCCAACCCGTTTACACCCCTAGATACGAGTTTATATTTGATGACAACAATGACGATGATAATGATGCACTGTTGTTGTCTCCTTCCTAGTAGCATGTCCCAAATAAATAATGTCCTTCCACAAATTTGATACAACTTTAATTAAGTGTCTACCATAATTAAGAGATTCTAAATATGGATACATTGTGTATATATATACATATATATATAGCTTCCATATCGGCAATATAATTGGTGTTAGTTCATTCCGCTCCCCTTGATTGGTTTCTCGTTCCCTTATATCTCTCTCTCTCTCTCTACGCTGCAAATTGCACCTACAATTCTCTCCTTGCCTTTCAGAAATAATATGGCTATCACCTTGATTCGACGGTCGGAGCGGATCAGAAAGAGGAACGAGGCTGCAGCTTGCAGTTCTATGCTCCGTCAAAAGGAGAAGAAAGGTTAGTCTTTCTCTTCTCTTTTTTCAATTGATTATTATTAATTATATTGAATTTTTATTCTCTTTTTAGATATAACTTAGTATACATATTTTTTCAATTATATGGAGATGTGAAACATTGAATTGTTAGAAAATAAAAAATTTGAAGTGTTGAATTGAATAAGTCAATTTTAATTTATTGCATTGAAATTTAAGCATATTTTATGGGTCCGTGTGAAGGAATCGTGTAAATAATACAGTTATTTCTATGAGATAAAAAAAATACATCATTATGTTTGTTTAGAAAACATTTAAGTACCTTTTCTAAAAATAAAAGTTTCAGGATTTTTTAGGTCGGATGAAATAAATTCTGCTATTTCTATTTATGGAGATAGAAAAAGATGTATTGACAGATAAAAAAAAAGTCACTCATTTTATTAATAAAAAAGTAATTAAGGAATCTGGTCTTCAAAAGATTCACTATTCTTGCAAAATCTATCTACCATATGTTTTTGGTTTTTAGAGAGAAATGAATCTGTTATATATGTTCTTGATTGCTTTATAAGAAAGCGTAATTAAATTCTCTCATGAGCAGGAACGTTAACCACTTTCTCCTCATCTGAGTGTGAGAGAAACAACAAGATCCGAAGGATCATCCGAGCTACAATATCACCGATCAGTACGCTCCCGAATGAGCTGGTTATAGAGATCCTCTCTCGCTTGCCACCTAAGCCCTTCTTTCGCTGCAGAACCATCTGCAAGTCATGGCTTTCCCTCTCCTCTGATGCCCTTGGGCTCAACGAGCACTTACGACCAACTTTGGGCTGTTTTTTCTACATCAATACTTGCTTTAGGCCAGCATTTGTGAACTTATCTCATAATGCTGACAAGGTGGAAGTTGATAGAACGGTGAGCGCCTTATCAAATTCTGACAATTTGACAATAATCGATTGCTGTAACGGACTTCTCCTTATTGAAGCCTGGAACGGGAACGCCCCAACTATACACAATCTATATGTCTATAACCCGGCAACCCGGACTCTGCTTACTGTGTGGTCCTTCACTCCACTTTTTGGCCATGATTGGTTCTATCAAACATTTTCTTTAGCTTTTGACCCTCGAGTATACTCTCAGTTCCACATCATCTGCTTTTCAAGCTGGAGTGATATTGATGGAGAAACATTTATCTTCCTTGATATTTTCTCATTTGAGAGAGGCAAGTGCACAAGTGAAAAAGTATTGGTGTGTGACAATGTAGAAATTTATTCGAAGAGCACTTTTATTGAAGGAATGGTGTATCGTATAACAACTCATGGTACAATCCTGAGCATCAATGCAAACGAATGCTCCTATCAAGTGATTAACCCACCAAATCATATGAAATTAAACCGTACTTTTGATAAAATCGGACAGTTCCCCAGCCTCATTTCGGTGTTTCTTGTATCTACTATCGCATAAAGTTGATGGGGGCATTTTGCATTTCATCCAGAGAAAGACATCATTTTTATGCCAGTAGGATGCAACGATTTAATGTCATTAGATTTGATCACAGGAAAAAGAACAAAGCTGGTTAACCTAGGTGAGGAAATACTTATAACGACAGGTCCTTGGGTTTACATGCCTTGTTACTTAGTATGATTCAATCTCAACAAATTCATGTCTCTGCTTTTGCAGATAACATATTTTAACTTTTAAGATACTGTAATTCTTCTCAAAACGGTGTACTTTAATTCTTCTGTCATATGAATCCCTTAAATTAATTTATTATTTAACTAATGTCTACTCTTAATGGTAAACTCGGACAAGCCGTTTGAAATAAGAAAAATAATTTAAATGATTCATAACTAATTATTTTGGGTCTAATTCAATAATATCCTTGACCTAATCCTAGTTCCAAGTTACATCATTTTGCTTTTGAATTATACACACTCAACTTATAAAACCATCAAAAGTAATTTCTATTTCGATATTCATTTTATAAAACTTGATACATACTACAAATATATCAATAACCATACAAAAATAATGAATTTTGAAAAAAATATCGTTTATCAAATAACTTAATATTCACAGTGGTCTACATTATTGAAAATTCACAGGTTTCACAGCCAAAACCTGACAACATATTTTTATATTTTTTAAAATGCATACATGATTGAAAAAATTGATCGTCGTATCAGTTTATAAATTCTGAGTTCCAATTATGAAAAAGAAATCGGCTTCATTCGTTATATATTGTTGCGAATTTTAAAAGGATCTCGTGCATTACGGGATTTTCATCAGACTGTACGGATTCGAACCATAGTAACAATATACGCTAGAAATTTGCTAATAATTCGCGTTTTATTCATTTTTTTACGTTTCCAAATCGAACTCTCGAATAAAATGTAAAAAAACGTGTAATACGTTTTATTCGCGAATCACAAATTATTCGAGAGAATAATGCGAACTTTTTTAAAAAAATTAAATTTTTTTGTGATTTTTTTTTGTTTTTTTTTTTTACTTTCTTATTGTACCGAATCATTTCCGATTTATACCTGAATTATACCCGAATCACGTAATTTTGATCTCGCCGAACTTGGAATAATTCCAATAATTCATTTGTCGATTCGAACTCAAGGGTTAATGCAGACGATCCGAACGCTGCGACTGATTGAAGGGAGACTGCCAGCGGGCCCCACTGTGCAGCTGCCCTGGAATTTTCATTTCATTTCCTTTTCTCCAATTTTCGCCGTTGCTTCTTAATCTCCTTATCCTACCAATCTCCCTCCCCCTCCTCATGGCCATGGCCGGAACAAGCCTCTGCCACTGGGCCCCACTATCTCTCTCCGTGTTCCGGCGCCGCTCATACCTTCGCCGCCGATCTCTTCTCTCCGTTTCTTCTCAGCTCTCAACTGACGCCGCTACCATAGGTTACATTTTCCGTTAATTACCCCATTGCTTTTAATTTCTTTCTTCTTCTTCTTTTTGTCATTCAATTTCTTTCTTTCTTTCTTTCTTTTAATTGCTTTTAATTTCTTTCTTTTAGGGACAATTACACACGTAGTACACATTATTTTTGTATTTGTTTATGATCCCAATCTAGTAATATCCATAGGTTAAAATAGATTCTGAGAGTTAAACTTTAGTGTATGAGTACTCAATTGTGTTTTAGAACAGTGTATGTGTGTTCCAGATGCAACCCCCATTTTCTCCATAAAAACAACAATCCGTATTTTACAGGAAAAGATTTTGAAGGCCGTGTTGGATTTTTGGGGATGGGAATCATGGGCTCTCCAATGGCATTGAACCTTATCAAGGCTGGGTAACTGTTTCTTTTAAGTGTTTAGTCTGATATACTTCTCGGTTAAGAACAATACCTTTTGTATGCAGTACAAACTCAAAACACCTCTACTGGGCTTACTTTCTCTCTCCCTCCCTCCAAAGGAAGAATTCATATCATTTAAGGTAACAGAATATTTCTGTTTAGATCTGAGCTGTCCGATCAAAATCACAAGAATATTAAAGGGGCCCGTGCATTCCACCTTGGGTCGGATTGGCCTGGATTTTTATCAGACAGTCCTGATCTAAACAGAAATATTCTGTTACCTTAGGATATGGATTCTTTGGAGTCCCAGTTGAGAGTTACCACTACAGCTTCTGGTAAACCCTAGCTCAACAAAAACCCCAAATAAATTGAAACCCGGTCATTATGAGATAGATAAAACAAACAAACAAACCGCTTCGCAAACCTGACCAGTTTTATCCTGTACCAAGAATTGAGGTTGTAATCCTTAGTAGTCTCTGCTATAGTTCGATGAATCTACCTTAAAGTGTTCAAATTTTTTTTTCTACTTTGTTACCTTCAACATGCAGCTGTGATGTTACAGTTTGGAATCGAACAAAGAGCAAATGCAATCACCTCATAAACCTTGGTGCCAGGTAAGTAAAATCCTCAGCAGATGCTTTTAATTTGTTTTAAAATCCTTAACAGCCTACCCCAACTTGTTTGGGACTAAAGGCTTTGTTGTTGTTGTTTCAGTTCATGTATTTGCTTATTTTTTAGATTCATTTTTTTTTTTAAAACAGATTTGAACCCACACCAGCGCAAGTTGCTTCCTCTTGTGATGTAACATTTGCTATGCTTGCAGACCCTGATAGTGCAGTTGAGTATATTAGGATACCATCAGTTAACAATGGTTTATTCTGACATTATTGACATTATGCTTCTAAAAGTCAAATTGAATATGAAAACTAGAAATTCTTGTGGATGTTTCGTAAACTATATGAATTGCTTGAAACGAAAGTTCAATCAATTTGAATTTTATTTGGTAATCCATCAGAGGTGCTAAATACAAACAGCCAAAACTTTCAAAAAAATTAATGAACGGCAAAACATCCATTAAATCTCACCAATGTT
The DNA here is from genome assembly GCA_025461045.1 of Carex parvula. Taxonomy (NCBI): domain Eukaryota; kingdom Viridiplantae; phylum Streptophyta; class Magnoliopsida; order Poales; family Cyperaceae; genus Carex; species Carex parvula. The sequence goes on along the minus strand of JAJGRW010000340.1, from coordinate 38,535 downwards.
TCTTATGTTGCATCGAAACATCCAGTTTTATGTTTGAAATCTATTTATTGCAATAGTCTGGGTTGTCAGTTTAAATACATTAAATTGATCATGACCGATAATTACAGTCTAGTACGAATATTGTAAGTTTGTTGTAGTTATAGTAAACATGTATTATTTTTTCAATCTAGTTTTATAGTAACTTATAATAAATACAGTGAACATGTGTTCTTCTTTTCATAGCTTCAAAACATCTACTGTAGGTTGCTGTAGCAATTGGTGAAAATGGAGCTGTTCAAGGATTAGGCTCTGGTAAGGGGTAAGAAATTTATCCTTATTTTTTACCACCCCATCTGCAAATTTTGCATAAATTGTTATCTAAGAGTAGCAAACAGATGTTCATATTGGATATTTGTGACCATAGGTATGTTGACGTGTCAACTGTTGATGGTGCAACATCAAAACTAATATGTGAAAGTGTTAAAAAGACAGGAGCTTCATTTCTAGAGGTATATATTTTTTGTTTTCTGTCTCCCACTTGTTGCTTGCAGAATTATTTTATTTCTCTTCTTAATAGGCTCCGGTTTCAGGCTCCAAAAAACCTGCTGAAGATGGCCAACTTATTTTTTTAACTGCTGGTAATTACAATGTGAACTATTTTTATCACACTACACACTGTAGCTTTTCTTTTAAACAAAATTTCTTTTTCAAAATTATTGATTTTACAATTGGTATTTTCTGAAAACACATTTGTAACCTGAAGGAGATGAGACCTTATATGAAAGGGTAGCTTCGCTGTTGGACATCATGGGAAAGGTATACTTCTCTCTAAATCAAACAGACCTTTTTGTATTTAATTCTGCAAATTTTGACTACAAAGATATAATTTATTAGTTATCGCGTGGCTTCTGTAATTCTGTTGATTCTAATACAGTCTAGATTTTATCTCGGTGATGTCGGCAATGGTGCTGCAATGAAACTTGTGGTAAACATGATCATGGGAAGGTAGCTGTAAGAGTTATTTGGAGACTAAATATTTCTTGATTCTTGTATTTTTTTTTCTCTTAACTTCAATTTTTTTTCCAGCATGATGGCTTCATTCTCAGAAGGCCTACTCCTTGCTGAGAAAGTTGGTCTCGACCCAAATGTTCTTGTTGAGGTTAATTATCATCTCTCATTTTTTGCTCTTTTTTTCAGGCCTCCTTTTTGTGTATGTACTCAGTTAATTTCTTCTATGACTTTGATAAACACTTAACTTTCTAGGTTGTGTCGCAAGGTGCAATTAGCTCACCCATGTACTCGCTAAAAGGACCAGCCATGGTTAAAGCCACATATCCTACTGCATTCCCTTTGAAGCATCAACAAAAGGTTTAAATATTATTATTTTATTTTTAACTTTATAATTATCATTCATTTGTGGATGTGGATATGTGATTTATCTAATCTAAAAAAAGATAAAAATTTAACACGTGTTTTGTGTGATGTAGGATTTGAGATTGGCTTTGGGTTTGGCAGAGTCAGTCTCACAACCAATTCCAATTGCGGCGGCGGCAAATGAGCTCTACAAAGTGGCCAAGTCTCAGGGACTTAGTGACCATGACTTCTCAGCTGTTATTGAAGCACTCAAAGCCAAACTACAGAATTGAGAGATAGTAATATGCATATGTAAGCTCATATTTTGAGGCACATGTTCTTTTGTTCAGGGTCTTCTTGTTTGGTTCAATTTGGTTTTCTTCAATTCTGTATGGGGCAATGGTGCTGTTATAATATTTCAGTGTAGGGGCAATTAAAGTGTCAACTTCATCAATTTACCTGCGAATCTTCTATCAGGTGTAAATGGATATTATGTCAGTGCTTGATCTTTAACTTATGTTTCTCATTCTACTCATCCTCCTTGAAACACACCCAAGTTCAAGTCGTATGTGCAAAATAGAAAGACATGGACATGCTTCAAGTATTGACATATAAATAATAACAGCTCTTGCACTTCATGCAATGCATGTACTAGACTTACAAAAAAAATTCTTACATCTCGCCAGTAACTTTCTACACTATAATCTGATTGTGCCTTTCTAAACTTGAACTCCACCAACAGAGCTTGCTTCCCCACCACCCACCAAAAAGGAAAAAAAAAAAAATCTATTTCAATTTAGTAACAGATCTCCTTTACTCACCTGTCATCAATGTCCCACTTGCTCAGTCTTGAAATCCTCATCCTCTGCAGAAGTAGTTCTAGAAACAGGTAATGATCTAGGGGTTCTCCTGCGGTAATTACTGATCCGGTTTCCATTCTTGTCATAAAAGATGGGTTCATCGGCATCATCTTTTGGGATGTGGTTTCTCTCACCTGGAGTTATCTTTTTCACCATGTACCACTCCTCATCTTGTTCTGACCTCTCATTCTCCTTCTCCTTCTCCTTCTGGCTGGTACCGATCTTGGATGTCTCAAATGGCTTTCTTGTGCTCAGTGTTGGAGCTGAAAGCATCCTTCTTTTGAGTGTTCCAATTGATCCCTCCAGGTAATGCTTGGAACCACGAATCGAGCCTGAGGGCCCAGCAGGTGAACCATGAAACAAAGTTGTTCCTTTGGCAGTTGCATCCTGGTTTCGCAATGGAGTTCGGTTTGGACTTTGGTATGGTGTCTTGTTTCTGGTGATTTGGAAGGGATTTTGGTTGAATGCATTGTGTCTGGTTGAGGTGTTTGTTGGTGGTACTGAGTTGCGGGGAGGAGGTGGTGGTGAGATGCTGCGAAATGACTTCCTGTTGCAACATGCAAGACAATTGCTGACATATGAGGAGACCATTACAGCAATGAAGAGTAAGCCAGTGAAGAGAGAGAGAGAGAATCGGAAAAGCTAGATGCTCTAGCAAATTCCGTTGCAAATCCTTTACATCCTCTCTTTCTAAAAGAGAAATGCTGTGAGGAGAGAGGGAGGGGAGGGAGAGAATGTGCTATTTTAAGATTGGGGTCGTATAATTCTTAATTGTTAAAAAAAAAAAAAAGTTCAACTATTTTTGTGAGTCCAACATATAGCCTTAATCTAGAGGATCAGCTTGGTTGGCTTTTCCTATATTTTGAAGCAAATTGAAGCCCCATGGAAAACTTGAAGAAAAATAATTTACAAGTAGAATGGGATCAAACCGATTTAATGTTGAAAATGAATGCAAACCGATTTAATGTTGAAAATGAATGCAAACCGGTTAGTACGATATCGGTGTCATATGATACCAACTTACAAAATTTATTGGAGAGGTTTCAAACGATTAAATCCAAACCGTTCAAACCAATTTACTTTATGACTGATGCGTTTACATGCAAAAAAAAAAAAATTTTGGAGTTATTTTAGTATCAGACCAAGAGGTCAAAAATGTTGAAATACGAATGCATTAAGATTAACTTAAAAACTCTCACATTTGACTGCTTGATTTGATACTAAATAAATTCAAAAAATTATAAATTTTATATGTAAACGCACAACTAATAAAGCAGATCAATCTGAACGGTTTAGATTCACCATTTAAAGTCGATCCTGTAAGTTTTAAAATTAGTGTTATATAAGTTGAAATGACACTGATATTATACTTCGTTTTCAATGTGCCTCTCAGCTTTATTTTACTTCGTTCTCCATTTACCGAATTTGATCCATTTTTGTAACTGTTACGAATATTGGGAGATACTTGATGCTCTTCTAATCTCCTTCCTCTTTCACCTAACGCGTTAATAGCAAGTAGTTGATTCAACATTTAAATATGATCTTCATATAAAAATGTACTTGTAAATCAAATTTTATATTTTTTAGAATATTTTTACTATTTTTTTAGATCAGTAGAAAATCACTACTTTAATGTGGTCTAGAATTTTTAATCAAGTAATTTTTGACCTATCTAAAAAAATAGTTAAATAATTCTAAAAAATATAAAATTTGGTCTGCACTTACATTTTCATACAAGGTCATGTTGAGCGGTTCACATCGACTATTTGGGCTTTAAAAACAGAGATTTGAGTCCATACCACGGGACGCTCCGTAATATGCACGTTACCATTAAGATTTATTCAAAGCAACAGAAATGTTGTATAAATGAATACAACAAGTGCGCAAGAAAGTTTAATACAAGACCGGACATTTACATAACAGGAACATTTCATAGTTATGAAAGAAAATGGTACTTAAAATACATATTTCTGTGCTCAAAATTTTAACATAAAATCATTAACTAGGCGTTGTCCAAGCTGATAGAACATGGCCAATATACAACTCCAATCAACCACCAGTTCCAGTGTGTATATACCACCCATGTTCCGAAAACAATTAGAATTAATTTCTACATCAATACAAGTAATTCTCTTTGTCAAAGCTTCTTCTCATGGAGCTCCTCCCCTTACAAGAATTGTTAGATGCTGCACTGATAATATCTGAATTGACAGATGTGAACGCTACTCGCTTAAAGCATTGCAGATCACCTGATGCTTGTCTACATGCCCCGCTTCTTCTCTCGGCATTTACAGCGTCTTGTCTAGCCTTCACTGCCTTAGTTGCATTCATGTAACTTGGCTTTCCCGCATCTCCTCTTTCCATATTCTTAGATGCAGGGGTGACAGGAGACGATTTTGAGCTACCACCAGTGTACTGCATCTCTGACGAAGAGGCTGCTTGGGCTTCGTACCTGCCGTTGGTTGGTACAAGAGGTGGTCTGACAGAGACCCTAGTTGTGACATTGTTTTGTTTGATCTTGATTGAACCTGCATCTGAGTGATGGGAGTTTCTTCTAGGATGGGTCTCATCTGGGGTTCTGGAATAATGGGTCGAGTCGGGGCTGTGGGTCCCGCTTTCTTGGTCCTCCCATGGTTTAGTTGCCATCCACCGGTCAAGCCAGGTCAGATCACAGCTACCATTCTCTATGTCGCGAGTTTTGCGTGAAAATGTGGATGGGCTAGGTGGCCTTGTGCTTTGCATAGATCTCTTTTGCTGAAAAATCACGCAGAGGCCTTATGTTTACCGATTTAGAAAAATTAAATCTATGGTCTTGCAAAGCCTCTACATGTTATGTGTGTCCCCGCAAAGTTGGTTTAATTTGGATTTTGGGCTCATGAAAAAATCAGAAAAGCAAGTGTATTTCCCTGTAAATATCTGAAAATTCACTTCTACCCCTCCTGCCCTTTTGTTAAAAAAATGTTCACTAGTTGCTTCTTAGTTCTCTATTATAGTATTATAAATATAATTGTTGAATGGCAGAGTGAAAACTATGTGATAGGTAGTTTAGCCAATTATTTTAGAAATAAGAAACAGAAGGTGTAGGATGAGATTGGCAATTTGTCCTGGAGGTAGTTCCAAAATGTACCTGGCCTCTCTCAATTTGCTGATATGATATTTTGAGACCTTAAATTACTGGATTTTACATATAACCACACATAGAAGCCTTGCGATCTCATCTATGAAGAATCACATTTGTATTTTTCATGTTCAATTTATGGTTACTGCTGAGAAAGAAAGAAAAAAATACCAGCTGAGAAAGAGCATATGACAGGACCCTCTCTCTCTTGATAGCTCCTTTTTGTTTCATTTGTAGCTTTGTTTTAACATCTGCTAATGTCCCACGGCTAGCGCACCATCTCTCCTGTAAAGCAACATGAAGTTTCTCACAACAGTTGTTATCTAATATGCTTTATATAATTACACATTAAATTAAGGAACTTAGCAGCCCCATCCCCCCATGGTCAAATTGAAAGCAAAATTATAAAACTTGAAGCATATGCCATTGATCAAGTGAAATTTGTGTGCCTCGTGCAAATGTACAGTTTAGAAGGAAATTGCAAAAATGGTAAGAAATAAGAAAATTAAACAGACCTGTGCATCCTTGAGAGTGTCTGTATTTTCTTGCCAGTTAGTATCATTTGCCTCCAGCCCTTCAGCTGACATCTGGGCCCGACGTGCACGCACCCGAGCCTGGACTCTTACCAATGCGTGCATGCACTTGAGAGTGATAGCCGCTTGTTTTCTGACTTGCCGGCCACGCACCAATGCCTGTATTCTCACTATAGCCTTTAATGCTCTCAAAGCCCTTCTCGCCTACATTTTGCCAAAATTTATATTAGATTAATTTTTCTCAACCCAACAAAATAATAAATAAAAATGCAAATCAAGCCTTTGAGAAAAATCTTTTGAAATCATCCAGCCCCTCTGTCCCTATCTTACTTGAAATTATCCTACATATCTTTATAAAAAAGAAAGTATCCTGTAGAACCTGAAAACCTGAGAACCATAACAGATACCCTTTAAAAAATTTTCAGATTTGGGGGTTAAAAAAGGTACATGCTTAAATTATCTACTATCTCGTACAATTAGAATAGTTGATACAGCAATCCAAACAAGGGACAGTTCTAGTTTACGTACCACAATTATCGATAAATAATAAACTATCCTAAATTCAAATAACCATCAGAAAGGTAATAGATATGTTTCAGTCTGGCAAGAGAAGAATCACAATTTCAAAAGCAAAATATCCTATTTTGTCTAGATATTAGTAGCCTTATACCAAGAATGCACGAAAGGCGGTTTGAATCCGAATTGCAGCCCATTCCTGCCTCAGAATTTTGAAGTCCCTTGCAGGGGCCCGGGCCACTGCTGCAAGAGCCGCATTAAATGCATCTGGAGGGCCCACAACAGATGAGGTCTCGGAAGCTTCTGAGGCCGATTGGTACCCTTCAGCTCTCGACCCAGATGAGCTCCGCCAAAGCTTCCATTTCCGACCCTTCCCGTTCGCACCAAACACCTGCTCATCAAAAGACAAGGAATTAACAATAATTGAGAAGTAATAGTTGAAGAAACAAGATTAGTGACAGCGAGGTGGCACTGCCTGATGCTTACTTGATCGTCTTTGTTTGGTTTTTTAAGACTCGTTATGGATTTGATCCATTGACCTGATCCACCCATTCTTTCAATTTTGCTGTTGTGGAGAAAAGATCGCAGCTTCTTGTTTTTGTTGCTTAGAGAAATAAGTTGTAAATAAGCGAGCGAGACCAGGAATTCAAAACAGAACTGGGAACTTTCTCTGCTTTTGTATTGTATTTTACGAAAGATAATAAAGGAAGAAAAAGACGAAGAAAAGGAATTAAGGAGGTCCGGAATTCGGGGAAAAGAGTAGAGTGCGTTGGACTAATTTAAATATTGTACCGTTAAATGAGATTCGAAATTCGAAATGGGATAGCGGAAACATTAACAAGTCATGGTTCTTATCCGCGTTAAAAGACCGTCAAAATGGCAGGTGAGACCATATGTGAAGAAAAACGGTGTACAGAGAACCAGGTGTAGGTTATGATTAGGCTTGAACGCTTGGGGAGAGGGTAACGGTCGAGGCACGGACATTGCAACAACACCCAAGTCCAACTTTAGTACGACACTAAATCACAATACAGTGGTGATATACCGTTAGATCTTATAAAGCACGAATCATAATATCTTTTTAACGGCTTCATTATAATTTAGAGTTATATAAATCTGCAGGGGATCCGGACTAGTCTCCGGTGTCTTCGTATTTTGCTATTTAATGTCGGCGATGTCAGGGAAGGATCTCGAGACACGTGGATCAATCGGAGCCCCAACTACGGACAAAGAACAAGTTGTTGTTTTTCCATTTTAAGAAGGACCTGAACAACTTTGTTTTAAAGTACAAACTGATGTTTATCCTTCTGCTAATTCTGCTCTCCGCTTTTTTTATTAAAACAAAAAAAACAAAATATCAAATCTGCCCTCAATCTCAATTTTTTACTAAAAATACCCTGACCGCCCTACTGGGGGCGGTCCACTATCCATACCAGACCACCCCCCGTGGGGCGGTTTGGTATTTTTTTTTTTTAGAGAATATGAATAGCAAGATGCTGAAATCTAACGCTAAAAATTCAAATTTTTTTTAAATATTTGTTAGATTACTTCCTTTAAGCATATTTATACTAAAATACGCTAAATTACTTGAAATTATGTTAAATTACGTTGAATTACACTAAATTACGTTAAATTACGCTAAATTATAATAACTTTGCTAATTATGCTGAAATACGGTAAATTACGCTAAACTACTCAAAATTACGCTAAAGTAGACCGATTTTGTGCCATCTTTCATGAATCATAAAAAATAGTAAAAATTGGTATTCTACAAGTTCATTATGTACTAATTTACTGAGATACTTAGATTGAAATAGAAATGAAAATCTTAATCGGAAACTTTAAACTTAAGTTTTGAGGCTCTTCCCTTTGTTTTTTGGCAATTCTGAATTTTGAAATCCCGCATTGCAAGCACTGATGCATGCGTAATTTCGCAAGCATTCCGAAAAGTGGTCATTTGCTGAAATCAGACACTCAAGCGCCGGTTTATGGCCGTTTGAAGTTTCGTCGTCGTTTTTCCCCTTTCAGTGAAGATATCGTCCCTATTCATATGTAATTTAGCATAATTTACCATATTTTAGCATAATTTAATGTAATTTAGCGTAATTTAACGTAATTTAGTGTTATTCAGCGTAATTTAACATAATTTCAAGTAATTTAGCGTATTTTAGTATAAATATGCTAATTATACATCAAAAGAAGTAATCTAACAAAAAATCCAGCTAACTTGGGTATATTTATTAATAAAAATATCGGAAACTAGGGTTTAGAAATTAGGGTTTAGGATTTAGGGTTTCTTTTAAATATCACTAATTTTTATAAATATGTTATGTGAAATTGTAAATAATTTAATGTACGGTAATTTTTAGAGTTTAGGGTTTTAGAAATTGTCCAAAATAAGAGTTTAGAGTTTATCGTTTAGCGTAATTTAAATTAATTTAGTGTAATTCAACGTAATTTAATATAATTTCAAGTAATTTAGCGTATTTTAGTATAAATATGCTTAAAAGAAGTAATCTAACAAATATTTAAAAAAAAATTCGAATTTTTAGCGTTAGATTTCAGCATCTTGCTATTCATATTGTCTCTAAAAAAATAATATATATATATATATATACCAAACCGCCCCATGGGAGGGGTCTGGTATGAACAGTGGACCGCCCCCCAGTGGGGCGGTCAGGGTATTTTTAGTAAAAAATTGGGATTGAGGGCAGATTTGATATTTTATTTTTTTTGGGTATTAATAAAAAAAACGGTTATTTTTGTGTTCCAATCATGACTCAAATTCTTATCTCCGATTTCAAAGTAAAAAAAGTTTATTCAAACCGTTCAATGTGATATTCATATTAAAATATGTTTGGAGACCAAAATTTATATTTTTTGGGAATTTTTTGTTATTTTTTAGATAGATACAAAATCACTGTTTTCGTAATATTATGTTCCATCCAAAAACAATGACTTTGTACCTCTCTAAAAATTTCAAAAAAATATAAAATTTAATTTCCAAGTATATTTTTATATGAATATCATGTTGAACGATTCAGGTCAACTGTTAGAATTTTGAAAATAAAGATAAGAATGTGAAGCATGACGGGGACACGGAAATAATCAGAAATTTTAATCCTACTTGATCAAAATTTTCTATGCAATTAGGCATCTTCAATTTTAAAAAGGATCATAACAATAAGTCAATAGCAACATCAATTAGTCTTAGTTTTAGTCAGAAGTTTTTAATTTACGTAAGCACCTCCAACATAAACAAAGCCCAAGATATAACATTTTCGCATTTGCATCTATGGAAATTGTTCGAATTTCCTGGGCTGAGAGAACCGTCCAATCTAAAATCATACGCTACAGGCCTAAATATATCCAACCGGTTATGGCCCAATATTTTAAACAAAAAATAAATGTTTAGCCCAATTTGGGTGTGGGTGTCCTTTATAGCAAGATAAAAGCATACTGGGCCGAGCTATACTGGGCTTTTGACAAAAAAGTTTAAAATATGCGCAAATCCGAGCGTACAATTTAGATTCATATTTCTGATGTTTTCGAGGGTGTAAATGAAATTAGCAGATCAGCGAGTCCAGTCTCTCTACTGAAAACTGGAAAAGAACAAGATACAGAGATACTAGGGTTTTAACCTCCATTTTGCGCAAAATGTCGTCGAAAACCCTAGCTCGAGCTGGATCTTCTCTAATCAATCGCCTTTTTCTCTCTAATGGCAGTTCCATTCCACGATGCCACAACTAATATCACACCAAACGATGCCACAAGTATCTAAATCGACTCAAATCCGTCCTCCGGCGCCTCCTCTGAATGCATCAGAGCCGTCCATTATTTTAGGGGCAAAATCGGTATTCCAACTCGCTCTCAGTTAGTCGCTCCGTCAAAGAATAACCACTACTCTCCGCCTCCTTCTCTGTTGTTCAAATTGTTCGGAGAGAAAATAATGCTGTCCCATACCGGAGGAACTTGATTTTACAAGATGATCCTCTTCCATTTGCAAATAAGTCCAGTAGGAACTTGATTTCACAAGATGCTCCTCTTTGACGACAGACGCGTACAATTCAAGTCGATCAATGGCGATGCGGTTTCTCCTGCGCCGGAGGTTGGGAAAGCTACCTTCTTTCTCTCTCCTCCCTCTATTATCACGAGCTCCGACCTCCACTCCTTCTTTACCAGCCTCCGACAGGTACTGTCTGTCTATTTTCTCTTTCTTCCTTATTTTGTTTCACATTCGGTGGGGAGTTACAAGAAGAATAAGAATGTGGTTTTTCGAATACCCCGCAATCTTTGACGTTATTCGTGAAAATCCAACAATTTATTTTGTTTCTCAATTATTTTGAAGTGATAGTCCATGCACCATTCTATTTAAATTTTGTAAAAAGTTGCGAACCACCCTTCTACTGCTATTCTGATGGACCAGCTGTATCCCGTTGCATGTTGGTAAATTAACTGTTAAATAATTTACCTTTTTATCCTTACAGTACTTCTGAATTAATAAGAGAATTCAAGTTATTCTCTGGTCGAAGTGTTGTCGTTATGAACCGAAACACATATATTTCTTTGACAATGATTCAAAATGAGTCATCACTTGTCAATATTCTCAAAAATTGAAAGTTACATGGAAAAAGATAAAGAAAAAAGGTGTTCATTTAGGTCCTTCATATCTTGTGAAATCGATGTATTTTGTGCTATCTGCTAAATGTTTCTTATACTCCTTACTGAAGCTTTTATATATTCTATCAAGGTTCACTGCAGCTTCATGCACCTCAAATCCTATTAAACCATTTCGGCCTTTATGTGGTCAATGGTACTCTACATACGAATCAGTACGTTTGGTTCTTTCTGATGGGAAACCAAGATTCGAGATTGACGAGGTTGAGCCTTCCCCAAAAAAGAAATATCTAACTAAAAAGAGGCTTAAAATGAAAAGAAAGAGAGAGAAGCAGAAGCAAAAGGAGGCTAATAAAAATGACCCAAGGAGAATTAGGCCAAAAGGCAAGAAGAGGAAAGAGAAATTCCCAACTGCTGTGGCCCAACTTGAGTATAAGATCGAGAAGGTATAATCTTCTTTTCAGTCTATTCTGGCAATATTAAATGGAATTTTTGTATTTTTTTTGGGGTTATTTTGTGGCTTTTTTGGCGGTTAGTGCACAGAGAGACAATTACTGATTAATTGAAGATATGTACAATTTTGAGTAAACTGAAGCCAATTGGGGTTAAGGTTAGGTACAATAAAATTAAATTGAGGAGTGAAGATGCAATGGTTTCAGTGTTGACTGTGTTTTGTTGGTTTATTTTGGACTCATTTGAGAAAAGCTTGGATTCTATCAAGGACTAAAACTTCAAAATTGCATGATTTGAGGGTTAATTACTTAAAGACATACCATTATTGTACGGTTGTACCTGTACCAGGCAGGTGGTTATATAAAACTACAATTGCAATCAATGGAAATTTCTTAAAGTCGACTCTACCATATGTTTAATATAACAGGTTATGCTTGTTGTTCAGCTCCCTTCTGAAAAGGTGACCGATGGTGTTACTGAACATAAGCAATAGATTCTGGTTTGGGTAAATAATGCCAATCCTCAAACCCCCTATATTATCTTTACTAAACCATCAAATCGATCCTGACAATATTGGTGAGTACGTAATGGACCTAGTGGTTCCCTCATTGTTTACCTTTTTTTTGTTGAGAAAGGTTTACTTGTTTATTTTATTCCAGTTAATCCTCAGTTAAGCCAACCCTCCTTTGTAGTTGATCTTTTTGTGGCTTACTGCTTACTGTCGTAAATTTAGTCCAATTGGATAAAATTCAAGCCATCAGCTTGAAGTTTTACAATATACAATAACTTGATAATTGAAGTGTAATCGGGGCTTGGTTTAACAATTGTTTGAAAAAAAGGCTTGGTATTTAAAAACCTTTGATTGTTTACTTCAATATTTTATGCACCTTTTTGTTTGTCTTAGGCAAAAATGAAAGAAGCGATTCTAATAGAAAAACTAAAGAAGTACGAGGTGGCCCAGATGTATGGCCCAAATATCAAACCCGAAGAACTAACTGGCGAAGAAAGATTTTACTTGCAAAAAATGGCCCAAAAAAGATCCAACTATGTACCAGTCGGGAGGAGAGGTGTGTTTGGTGGGGTAATTTTAAACATGCATCTACATTGGAAAATGCACGACACGGTCAAGGTTATTTGCAAGCCATGTAAGCCTGGCCAGGTGCATGAATATGCCAGACAGATTGCTAGGTTGAGTGGTGGGACCCCCATTCAGGTGATAGGAGAAGATACCATTGTGTTTTATAGAGGCAAGAACTATCTACGGCCTCAAGTTATGTCTCCTATTGACACATTATCAAAGAAAAAGGTACTCTCATTTGCAAGTAGGGAACGTGTTCATTTAATATTATTTTTTTCATTTATTTATTTAGTTGGTTTTACAATATGCTGGACTTGATAAAATCTGGTCTCATCTCAATAGGCACTCGAAAAATCAAAATACGAACAATCACTGGAAACAGTTAGGCGGTTCATCGAAACATCTGAAAAGGAGCTGGAGCTGTATCACCGGCATGTTTCGCTTTATGGGGACCCACAATCCATAAATTCTGACATGGAGAGAGAAAATCTGTCCTCAAGAGTCACAGGAATAGAACATCAAGATGAATTTGATTCTGAGACTGATTTAAGTGCAGTCTCAGACTCTGACAGCATATCAGAATTTGACTCGAATAGCGACTGTGCAGATTTCGAGGAGGATGAAAGGGGTGGTTCCTGATGTTTAGCTGGTTTCGGAGGTTGTGTGTGTGGGGGGGGGGGGGGGGGGGGGGGGGGGGGGGGTGAGGTGGGTAGCTTAGGGCAATGGAGCAGAAACAGTTGTAAATAATAACATATATTGGCTCAATTTCATCGGCTTGTCGCTAGTATTCCCTTCTATGATGAAATTTGGTTGCAGATTTATGTTTGATCATTTCAGTAATGGAAATTGATGGTTTTGGTTAGTAATCATGAGACTCGGTGCAAGCAAAATCTGTGCCAAATTCAAGTTGTAGAGAATTAAGATATGAATCTTATCTGTATGACTGTATCCGATATCTCCACAAATGCTTTCTGCACCGCCACAAATGATACATTTCAATTGTAGTTTTCTTTTCGTTTCTCTTTTATTGTTATGCATCTCTCTGGAAAGGAAAGAAGGAACAGTAATGAACTCTTAACACTGGCTGTCACTAAATCATTTTTCTTAATAAAATGTGATGTACTAATGTAATATGACATGTTATTTTGGAAATTATACAAATTGTAGAATTTTATAGGGAAATAATAATTCTTTATCTTAATTTGTTTATATGTATCGTTGATCTGATTTACTTCTTCCGATTTAAATTATTGACACTAAGTGGGAAGAAAAAAAGTTCTCATCCAATACGCAGTATTAGGGCTGTCAACGAGCTGGCTCGGGCCGAGCTAGGCCCTAGCTCAGCTCGTTAATTCTGGACCGAGCTAGCTCACGAGCTGGATCGCTGGGTTTGGTTGGATCTTGTTTTAAGAAGAAAATAAATTCTACACACTTTTTGGATCGAACTGGACCGAGCTGGACCGAGCTATATAGTATAAAATGCACACAAAATCAGACAAATTCACAATTTGATGCTAGCCGAGCTAGCTCTCGAGCTGACGAGCAAGCTAGGCCCTAGCTTGAACTCGTTAATTCTGGACCGAGCTAGTGGCGAGCTGGCTCGTTAACAGCTCGGTCCACTAACGAACGAGCTGTTAGCGAGCGAGTCACGAGCTACGAGCTTTTTTGCCACCCCTACGCAGTATAGACAAATAGAAATATTTATTTATTTTAATTAAAATTTGAGTTTTTGCTAGGATTCATAGATTGTATTTTTATTAATACTAAAATTCTCATACAAATATGAATGTTCGTTTTTAATACATATAAACTCAAACTCAAATTCTCAATATAATTTCAAGTATTTGAAATATAGTATTTTTTATTCTTTCAATAATATTTTTTGATTAATATTCAGATGTCATGTCTTTGAAATAGAGAGTATTTTTTATTTTATTTTTGCAAAAGTATAAAGTCAGACTATAATAAATGAAAAAACGAACATTCATATTTTTTATTTAGTTGGTTTAATCAGCAACAACCCTTAGTCAGACCATGCTTACAATGAACTGAAATTAAGATGAGATGCAGAGCAGAATTCATGGAACTTTTACTAATAATACCATGATGTATTGTACAAAGAACAAGTCTTTGAAAATTTAAGTTATACTTTATTTTTTCCATCTTCCTTTTCTTCAATCAAAATGCAAAAGAAAATATTGGGAATCAATTACACATGACTTATGATATATTTTACTCTAAATTATATATAAAATTATACATAAAAAAATAGAGGTCAATTGACTCTCATTCATTGTGCATGTCTGACTCCGGCAATTACTAGTGTGTGATGTTTGTGCTGAAAAGAAACAGAGTCGAGCTAAAACGAACTGATATTCACTTTAATTTAAGTTCAAATTATCAATCAAAATGCCAGTATTGAAATTAAGTTCGAATCAGTTCGAACTTGAATCGAGCTCAACTACTGTAACTTTTTTCAAATTTATTTTTATATTGTCTATAACTTAAGTGCAAAATTTTAAGTTCATTCCTTGCTAGATTTCATTTATAGGTATTAATATACAAATTTGGAAAAAAAAGTTATCATCTATATGTAATAAATAAGCATATTATGCTGTAGTTATAGTTAGATATGCTTCAAATTAAATAATATAATTATATATCAATTTATTTCGAATGAAGCTAGAGCAAGTCAATTAAAATAATTTGAATTCAAACTAAATTTAAATCCCCTTTTGAGTAAACTACGCCATGTAAATTTTTCCGACATTTTTATTAATATCCAAAGTTTAATACAAATTATTATTTATACCTAGAATCGGATCCAATATCGAAAAATGTCTAAACTGGCCAAAAAATGGCCGGCTTACTCCCCCCTAAACCGGTCATTTTCTGGCCGGCTTAGTCGTTTTTTTTTTTAATTTAAGAGACATTATGAAGAGAAAAAATAATGAAATCTAACACTGAAAATTTGAATTTTTTTGTTTAAATTATTTGTTAAATTACTTCTTTTGATATATATTAGTATATTTATACTAAAATACGCTAAATTACTTGAAATTATGTTGAATTACACTATATTAAGTTAAATTACACTACATTACACTACATTACATTACATTACATTACATTACGCTAAAATACGGTAAATTACATATGAATAGGGACGATATCTTCATTGAAAAGGTGACAAACAACGACGAAATTTCAAACGGTCATAAAACGGCGCTCGAGTGTCCGATTTCAGCAAATGACCACTTTCGGAAAGCTTGCGAAAATACGCATGCGTCCGTGCCCGCGATGCCGGATTCCAAAATTCAGAATCGTCAAAAAACAAAGGGAAGAGCCTCAAAACTTGAGTTGAAGTTTCCGATTAAGATTTTCATTTCTATTATTCAATCCAAGTAGCTCAGTAAATTAGTTACATAATGAACTTGTAGAATACTAGTTTTTACTATTTTTTATGATTCATGAAAGATGGCGCAGAATCGGTCTATTTTAGCATAATTTACCGTATTTCAGCATAATTAGCGAAGTTATTGTAATTTAGCGTAATTTAACGTAATTTAGTGTAATTCAACATAATTTATTGTAATATAGTGTAATTCAACATAATTTCAAGTAATCTAGTGTATTTTAGTATAAATATGCTAATTATAAATCAAAAGAAGTAATATAACAAATAATTTAAACACAAAATTCAAATTTTCAGTGTTATATTTCATTATTTTTCTCTTTATAGTGTCTTTAAAAAAAAAAACGATTAAGCCGGCCAAAAAATTGCCGGTTTAGGGGGGAGTAAGCCGGCCAGAAAATGGCCGGCTTAGGGGGGGAGTAAGCCGGCCATTTTCTGGCCGGTTTGGGCATTTTTCGATATTGGGTCCGATTCTGCGTATAAATAATAATTTGTATTAAACTTTGGATATTAATAAAAATGTCGGTAAATTTTTCGTACATGTAAATTTATTATGAAGGACTAAAATTTTAAGGAAAAACAGGAGCACATATTCCCTGCGGTACCTCGAAGATAGAATTGAGTTAAGAAAATTTGGGCTATTTAAAATATAAGGGATCCCTTTAAGATTCGCACAAGTTTATATTGCACGGTCTGGATCTAACATGACAAAAAACAGATAATCTGAATTCGAAAAACACAGGAATCTATGGATCCTTTCACCTAAGCACAACCTAAACTTATCATTTCGGAGGCATGAAAAGATTGAGCATACATGTGACTACACAGAACATTGCCGCACAGGCAATTTTCTCGGCAGTCGCGTCGCGTTGTTATCTGCGATTTATCCTTTCATGAGTCATGACTCATGACAGCATTAAATATTCTCTGGTCTATTTATGTCCCTATTGGCCGACATTTTTATAAATATCCAAAGTTTAATATCTAGCCGGGAAATTATAAAAATAATCCGGTATCTAATTTAATTCATTACCGGTCAGAAAATGACCGGTATCCAACTTTTTTTTTTTTTTAGAATGGGCATAGCATAGTTGGCTAGAAGAAAAAGTCGTAAGAAATTCGGGTTGAAGTTTGCACTCAGTTTGGCTAAGATCAAATAATTGCATTTATCGATACATGTATCGGTGCATCATCTGTTGCATGTATTGGTGCATCATCGATGTTTTTGACAGTGTCTATGACACTAAAGTTTAGTGTTCGCATGTGGCTAGTGAATTTAATTTGACAATAACCATCATCTTAAAATTGAGTACCGATGTTTTATGCACGGCCTAACGACGGCAGAAGTGCATTGATGTTTCATTGCAAAACATCAGCAATGCACCAATGTTTTTTTAGCACTACCCTGCTTAATTATCAATGCTAAGTCTAATAAAACATCGATGTTTCATTACAAAAACATCAGCGACGCACAGATGTTTTTTTAGCACTACCCGGCTAATAAAACATTGATGTTTCATTAGCACTACCCGGCTAATAAAACATCGATGTTTCATTGCAAAAACATCGATGATGCACCGATACATGCAACCGATGTAACACACGCATCCAACCAAATGCATTTGTTTAATCTTAGCCAAACCAAGTGCAAACTTCAATCCGAGTTTCCTATGACTTTTTTTTCTAGCCAACTATGCTATGCTCATCCCTAAAAAAAAAAAAAAAGTACGGTCAGAAAATGGCCGGTACTATATTTAAAAAAAAATTTGAATACCGGTCATTTTTCGGCCGGTACTGAATTAAATTGGGTACCAGCCAGAAAATGGTAGGTACAGATATTTTTTTTGAATATTAATAAAAATGTCGGCCGAATTCAGGAAATAGTCTGCGCAGAACACGTATCCTCTGCATCTGCATTAACTCAAAAGTCAAAAGGGAATTTTTTGAATTAATGAATTTCGACCGTCTGATATTAAACGGAGCTAATCCGGCTGTCTGATTTTAACAGAGGAGCCCTTTAATATTAGTGCGGATTTAATTTGCACGGATGTTAAAGTAGATCGGATGGGCCAGATGCATTAACTCAAAAGATTCCCTTTTGAGTTAATGCAGAGGATACGAATTCGTCCGCGCATGGCTTACAAGACAGCTCTGCATATTAATATTGTTATATTTTTTCGTTATATAGACCTGGTCTAGGAAATCCACGCGAGATTCTATCTCGTCTAGTCATCCGTCCACTCAGAAGTAAAGTACCACTTCCCTATCTCAGTTTTTTTTTTTTTTTTTTTTTGACGACTCCGCTTCTCTCCTCACGTAAAACCCTAAAAGTTAAAACCCACCCAGTGCCTCGCAGTATCGTAGTACTCGTAGCACTCTCGTTTTTCCCCAGCCAACATGGCCTCTCAAATTCGCTCTCTCTCTAGTCCTCTCCCCATCTCCAACCCCGGTCTCAACCGCTCTCTCACAAGCCTCTCCCTCTCTTCCCGCCTCCTCTCTCTCCCCTCCCGCCACCGCACCCACCTCCGACTCCGCCGCCACCTCATCTCCCGTGCCGTCTCCGCCTCTCACTCTTCCAACAACGCTCCCTCCACAATCAACTCTCCGCCACGTGGCAAGCGCACTGACATTAAAACAATCTTAATCCTCGGTGCGGGACCCATCGTCATCGGGCAAGCATGCGAGTTCGACTACTCCGGCACTCAGGCTTGCATAGCCCTGCGAGACGAGGGTTACAAGGTCATTCTTGTAAATTCAAACCCTGCCACTATCATGACGGATCCGGGCACAGCCGATCGGACCTATGTGGGTCCCATGACGCCCGAATCCGTGGAACAGATTATCTCCAAGGAACGGCCGGATGCACTGCTCCCAACCATGGGAGGCCAAACAGCCCTCAATCTAGCCGTTGCCTTAGCCAAATCAGGTGTACTTGACAAGTACAATGTGCGGCTAATTGGTGCTTCTCTACCTGCTATAGAGGCAGCTGAGGATAGATATCTTTTCAAAAAAGCAATGGAACGAATTGGATTGAAGACTCCACCTTCTGGTATAGGCATCACAATGGAAGATTGTTTCTCAATTGCTGAGTCTATTGGTGAGTTCCCTCTCATAGTCCGACCTGCTTTCACACTCGGTGGTACCGGTGGTGGAATTGCATACAACAGAGATGAGTTTGAGTCAATTTGTCGAGCTGGTATAGCTGCTAGTTTAACCTCCCAGGTGCTTGTTGAAAAGTCACTTCTTGGATGGAAAGAGTATGAATTGGAAGTCATGAGAGATTTGGCTGATAATGTGGTTATTATATGTTCAATTGAGAATATTGATCCAATGGGAGTGCATACTGGTGACTCCATAACAGTTGCGCCAGCGCAAACCCTAACGGACAAGGAGTATCAGAGACTGAGGGATTATTCTGTTGCGATTATTAGGGAAATTGGGGTTGAGTGTGGCGGGTCAAATGTGCAATTTGCTGTTAACCCGTTAGATGGGGAGGTTATGGTGATAGAGATGAACCCCAGGGTTTCTAGGTCATCGGCTTTGGCTAGTAAGGCGACTGGATTTCCAATTGCCAAAATGGCTGCAAAGTTGTCAGTTGGGTACACACTTGATCAGATACCTAATGATATTACCAAAAAGACACCTGCTAGTTTCGAGCCGTCAATTGACTATGTTGTTACAAAGGTAGGATCTTTCAGTCTTTTCAAATCAAGTATTTTACTATTCCTCCTCTAAATTATTCAACTAGGAGGATTTTACTATGCATCCAATTCTGTTCCTGTAATTTTGCATCAGTTTGGGGCACTTACCGTTGCTGTAAAACCCGAAATGATTTCATTACAAAACTGTCCCTGCTTTTTTTTTCCAAAATAGTTTTTCTGCCATTGGTTCACTGCTCTCTGTGATATATGGGTTCTATTGAACCTTGCAAAAATGGAATTATTTGAAAACATGGAAGTTCTGATGTAATTTTACGTCAATTTATATTTTTTTAATGCAGATACCAAGATTTGCCTTTGAGAAATTCCCTGGCTCACAGCCTATCCTGACCACCCAAATGAAATCTGTTGGTGAGTCAATGGCTTTGGGCCGCACCTTTCAAGAGTCATTCCAGAAAGCGGTGCGGTCTCTTGAAACTGGGTATTCTGGTTGGGGCTGCGCATCCGTTAAAGAGCTCAGCTGGGACTGGGAGCAGATAAAGTACAGCCTACGCGTACCAAACCCCGAACGAATCCATGCCGTTTATGCATCATTGAAGAAAGGAATGTCTGTTAATGAAATCCATGAACTTAGCCTTATCGACAAATGGTTTTTAACCCAGTTAAAAGAGCTGGTGGACGTAGAACAGTTCCTCTTGTTGAAAACCTTAGACATGCTTACTAAGGACGACTTGTATGAGGTAAAAAGAAGAGGGTTTAGCGACAAACAGATTGCTTATGCGACTGGATCAAGTGAAAGTGAGGTGAGATCGAGGCGAGTTGAGCTTGGGGTGGTTCCATCATTCAAACGTGTTGATACATGTGCTGCAGAGTTTGAGGCACATACACCTTACATGTATTCTTCATATGAGTATGAGTGTGAGTCAGCCCCAACTGGTAAGAAGAAGGTGTTGATCCTGGGTGGTGGACCCAACCGCATCGGTCAAGGGATCGAGTTTGACTATTGCTGTTGCCATGCTTCTTTCGCCCTCCGCCAGGTAGCACTCTATCTCTCTCTATCTTTGTGTGTGCATGTAAAAAACTTATTGTAATTTTTTATTGGTAGTGAGGTTACTGGCCAGATCTTAGTGCTGAATAAGTGAGGTTCTTAGTAAAAAAACTGGTTGGTTTAGCATTTCGAGCATACTTCCAATCAAAAAGTTCAATATCAGGGAGCGAAAATCAGTGTAATGACCGTTATGTACTAGTAATGCAGTTACCATGATCACACTGCTAATGACTAAAGTCCACCACATGCTTTTCTTGTGTAAAAGAATCAGAAAGGTCTTACTATTGCTGTCCTACTGTTAGAAAGCCCAAGTGAAAGAAAGCTGTAATACCGTTTATTTCATTATCTGAGATGACTTTGGGGTACAGATATATGGTTTGGCAAACATTGCACAATTGATTAGATTAATCTAACATCATTCCCTTTTTCAGGCCGAATTTGAAACAATAATGATGAACTCCAATCCAGAAACAGTCTCGACTGACTATGACACCAGCGATCGTCTCTACTTCGAACCCCTGACTGTCGAAGATGTGTTAAATGTGATCGATCTGGAGCGTCCAGATGGCATCATCGTACAATTTGGCGGTCAGACTCCCCTTAAGCTTGCCCTCCCCATCCAGCAATACCTGTCCTCTCGCTCCCTTGCCTCTGCCTCGGGCTCAGGCCTAGTCAAAATCTGGGGCACATCCCCTGACTCTATCGATGCCGCAGAAGATCGTGACCGCTTCAACAAGATCTTGACGGAGTTGGAAATCGAGCAGCCAAAAGGTGGCATAGCCAGGAGCGAATCCGATGCTCTGTCCATCGCATCAGAAATCGGGTATCCGGTTGTTGTGCGTCCATCTTATGTGCTAGGTGGACGTGCTATGGAAATTGTGTACAGTGACGATAAGTTGGTGACCTATTTGGAGAATGCAGTTGAGGTGGACCCTGATCGACCAGTGTTGATAGACAGGTACCTCTCGGATGCAATTGAGATAGATGTTGATGCCTTGGCCGATTCAAAAGGCAACGTGGTGATTGGTGGTATTATGGAGCATATAGAACAAGCCGGGGTCCACTCGGGTGACTCAGCTTGTTCCCTACCGACAAAGACCACCTCAGTTCGGTGCCTCGATATAATTCGTACATGGACCACTAAATTAGCCAAGCGTTTGAATGTATGTGGTCTAATGAATTGCCAATATGCCATTACAGCATCAGGGGATGTGTATCTTCTAGAAGCGAACCCACGGGCCTCCCGTACGGTACCATTTGTGTCGAAGGCCATTGGTCATCCCTTGGCCAAGTATGCATCTCTTGTCATGTCAGGAATGACTTTGCAAGAACTAGGGTTTACAAAGGAGGTGGTGCCGAAGCATGTGTCCGTGAAGGAAGCAGTGCTCCCATTCGAGAAGTTTCAAGGGTGCGACGTGTTGCTTGGGCCGGAGATGCGTAGCACAGGAGAGGTCATGGGAATTGATTCAAGCTTCCCAGTTGCCTTTGCCAAAGCACAGATTGCTGCAGGCCAAAAACTACCTACCTCTGGTACAGTTTTTCTCAGTCTGAATGACTTAACCAAGCCACATCTGGCATCAATTGCGCGTGTATTTAATGATCTTGGGTTCAAATTATTGCCACTTCTGGTACTGCTAAGATTCTCCAGTTGGCCGGTATACCAGTGGAACCTGTATTGAAAATGCATGAAGGTAGGCCTCATGCTGGTGATATGTTGGCAAACGGAGATATACAGGTTATGGTTATAACTAGTTCTGGTGATGCGCTTGATTCGATAGATGGGCGCCAGCTCAGACGAATGGCGCTAGCTTATAAAATACCAATAATTACAACTGTGGCAGGTGCCCTTGCCACAGTGGAGGCGATACAGAGTCTGAAAGTGAAAGCCATTGAGATGGTGGCACTTCAGGATTATTTTAGTTCGTCAGAAGTGGTGCAGGATTTGCAAACCGTGTCTTCTACCATTTAGGTAGATTTTTGCCATGATTTCCTCTTTTTTTGAATTTTCTGTTTTGCTAAGCTGAAAGGGAGGTGATGTTTTTGTGCTTTAATTTTCATTTGTACTTAACTTATTATTTAGTATCGTCATGCTCAAGTAATAATTGCATTATGAATGGTTGTGTTTTGGAAATGGCGTGGAAAGGTATGAAATTGTATTATGAATGGTTGTGTTTTGGAAATGGCGCGGAAAGGTATGAAATTGTATGTGGATCATTCTTATTTGTGACAGTAAAGAGCATGTCATAAATTCGTAATACCATCTATTTGCTATTTAACTGTGTTGCTGGGAGTGTTTATTGAAATTTCCTTTCTTTTTTGGGGGTACTCTTTCGTGGATTTCACGTTTAACTTTTTGTAAAGAGGAACACTAGTCGTAATCAGCTGTGCTAGATGATAGTTTCTCAAAATTTTGAGTTAACTTTTTGAAGCAAATTGGGTCAAAGACTTGTTGTAATTGGCAATCTAAACAAGCAACCATACAAGGTCAACCATAAAAATCAAATTACCAAGGTCACAATCAAGTACTCATAACGCGGTAATCTTTTTTTCATTATTCAAGTTTAAATCCGGGGATCGTTCATTAATGGAAGTTCAAACACGAGATGCTAGAGGCATTCGCCACGTAAAATCTTTGTAGTATTTATCTATAACATAAGAAAAATAAATAAGCCAAATTACTGCCGGCTTAGATATTTGCAAATATGACGGAAAGCTGACTTACAAAATAAAATCATAGTTTCATTATCTTCTATTAAATTTGTGCAAGCTCAGGATTTCTTCTCCTCAGTCAAAAGCATGGCTGAAGATCTTTTAATTTTCAACCCAACTTCCTTTTTTTTTTTTCTCTCTCCGTTCTTTCGGAAGAGATTAGGTCAAAGTATTGACCGCAATTAGGAATCAAACAAACGGCTGCGTGGCAAACCTTGCTATTCACATGTTAGAAATACCAGTGGTTGCTCAGAAACAGTTACGAGGCGCAGCAGCCAACATCTTTATTAGAAAATCAACGTTTAATCCAAAGGATAGAGGGATCACGATAGACTCCGAGATTTTTATTAATATCCAAAGTTTAATAGAAATTAATATTAATGCTCAGAATTCTGAATTTTCGCCAAAACTGTCCGAACTGGCCATTTTATGACTGGTTCACTTCTCCGTAAGCCGGCCATAAAATAGCCGGCTTACTCATTTTTTTTTTTAATTTAGAGACACAGAACAAGATAATGAAATCTAATACTGAAAATTTGAATTTTTTTGCTTAAATTATTTGATAGATTACTTCTTTTAATATATAATTAGCATATTTATACTAAATACGCTAAATTATATGAAATTATGTTGAATTACATTATATTAAGTTAAATTACACTAAATCACATTACATTACGCTAAAATACGGTAAATTACGCTAAATTATATATGAATAGGGACGATATCTTCACTGAAAAGACGAAAAACGACGCTGAAACTTCAAACGGTCATAAAACGGCGCTCGAGTGTCCGATTTCAGCAAATGACCACTTTTCAGAAAGCTTGCGAAAATACGCATGCGTCCGTGACCACTACATTATTTTTCAAAATTCAGAATTGCCAAAAAATAAAAGGAAGAACCTCAAAACTTGAGTTGAAGTTTCCGATTAAGATTTTCATTTCTATTATTCAATCTAAGTAGCTCAGTAAATTAGTTACATAATGAACTTGTAGAATACCAATTTTTACTATTTTTCAAATTTTTTTACTATTTTTTATGATTCATGAAAGATGGCACAAAATCAGTCTACTTTAGCGTAATTTACCGTATTTCAACATAATTAGAGAAGTTATTGCAATTTAGCATAATTTAACGTAATTTAGTGTAATTCAACATAATTTACTGTAGTATAGTGTAATTCAACATAATTTCAAGTAATCTAGTGTAATTTAGTATAAATATGCTAATTATAAATCAAAAGAAGTAATCTAACAAATAACTTAAACAAAAATTTCAAATTTTCAGTGTTAGATTTCATTATTTTGCTCTTTATAGTGTCTCTTGAAAAAAAAAAAAAGAGTAAGCCGGCCATTTTCGGCCATTTTATGGCCGGCTTGGGCATTTTTGGCGAAAACCCAGAATTCTGGACATAAATATTAATTTCTATTAAACTTTGGATATTAATAAAAATCTCGACGATAGACTACTTGGGAGTAGAATAATTATTCAGATTTTTAAGAACCAGATTTTGATGCAGTGATAAAGAGTAACATTCTTCGTGTGAAAATGAAAATACTTCATATTTTCATCTTTCTATCTCAAAAAAACAAAAGTGCTTATATCTCAAAAATGGAGATACTTAATATTTCTATCTCTTTCTATTTCAAATTAAGTTGGAGATCAAGTCACCCAACTATTTAATATTCACAAAAAATTATTTCTTTTGGATTTCGAACTTGCGACCTTCTAGAGAAAATTGTCTTTGCCACTAAAGCAAAGGCTGGTTCTTAGAAATTGCTCACTTATGTTATATTTAACTTAATTTGAATAAATATAAGATTTTGTCTGAAAATCCAGTG
Organism: Carex parvula; assembly: GCA_025461045.1. Lineage (NCBI taxonomy): Eukaryota > Viridiplantae > Streptophyta > Magnoliopsida > Poales > Cyperaceae > Carex > Carex parvula. Next base: position 13,355 of record JAJGRW010000340.1, on the reverse strand, counting down.
AAAAGGGAGTGCGTACTATTTTAAACTCACTGCAAAAATACTTAAATAAGATATATAAAAGACTTAAAAATGAAAAATTGCTTTCATTGAACAATAAAAGAATCCTATACACCAAACTAATCCACATGAGGAAATTGGTGCTGTGTATACAAGCAGTGTGGTTATTACTTTACAAAACCTTCTAAATCTTATTCCATTTAAACAACAGAAAGAACAAAGAATCGCTCTACATATCCACATGAAAAAGCATGGGAACGTTAAAAGAAAAAAACAATTTGTTAGTGGTGCCAAAATTTCTTGGCCCATCCCTCGAAAACCCTCGAAAATATAATCACTTGGCTCTGATGCTACTAGGAAGTGTAAGGGAAACTTTTGGTGTAGGGATGCCCATGTATTGTAGTCTCGGCGAAAGCCTAACTTTCGGGCTTGGCCGGGGAGATGGAATAGGAATCCTGTTACAGGAAGTAGGAGAAGGAATAACTCTAGGAGAGAGATTGACTTGTTCCAGTGCCTTGGTTTGGAGGTCAAGTGGGTAGTCGCGCACACACCCAATACGGGCTCCATTGCCGGTTGACCATTTGCGAGACATTGGCGAGATTGCCACTTGTGTTACCACTTCTGGTAACGATACAAAAGGTTCAGGTTCGGTGACTGGTACAGGTTCTTGTACTGGCTTGTTGTCAGATGGTATGAATGAATACTCGTCATCATCAACCGAACATCTCTGAAAAATAGTTGAAAATTGGAAACACGTTAGGTGTTGAATTGCTAAAAATGTCCACAGTCAAATTTCTATAAATACAAGTGAGTGTGAATTTAAAAAAAGATACGCACCTTGACATTTTTAAGGTCAACATTGTTGTCTTGTAGGAAGCTAATAAACTCCTTGAAGTTCTCTTCGGTTGGTAGATAGTGACCACTATATGGCCATATTGCCTACATAATTAATAGAATAATTAATAAATTTTTCTTTAAATAAATAACATGAGAAATTTTCTAACATTTACAGGCAAAAAAAAATTACCTGAAGAATCCCTTCTTTCGCAACCAATCTACCAGCAGCTGTGGTAGCAGCACCAGCCAAAAAACTTGAATGCTGGAACGAACCCTTCTTTTTCTGCTCAAAAAATCATAAAGAAAAATAAAAGGTTAACAAATAAAGTCAAATTATGAAATAAAAAATATATATATTAGTTATAAGAAGATAGAATTTTTAGTACCTGTCCTACGTATAACGACCTTGTAGTACTAAGAACAAATATCCATTTAGACCCTTCAGTTGAGTTTACAAGAGCTTCGCTTTTTTTGTACATTAGCTTCCCTCCTTCTACAATTACTTCATAAGCATCTCTCTCAGTCTGAGACAATTTAAAAGAAAAATGAATGAAATCCATTAGTTTAATCAATCTTTGTGTAAGATTAACTCTATGAATTGTGAAGTTCAAATAATTTGTGCTTACTGGTCCGAGATATTGGATAATTTGCATAGTAAGTTTGCTTCGTGGGCATTTATCTAGATTTATCTCCCTTCCAGCTCCAACATCCAACCTGTTTGTGACAAAAAATAAAAGAGGCTTAGAGTTAATCACTAAACCTTTAATTAATTAAACAGTACTTTTTTTTTCTTCCATATAAAGGTGAAGATTAAGATATTAATATTTACCAGTAGAAAAATGGCTCTGTGCTTTCGCTGTTGAACCACAAGTCATAGTACAAATGCAAATTGTGGCCATATCGGTGGCGTGGATCAATCTGTGTGAGAATTGTTTACAATTAGAAAATTTGTCTAACAAAATCAAGCACACTAACGTAGAGAACAATTAATAAAATTATATAAATTCAAGGGTAAATTTGCTAACCGCTTCGAGCCAGTGCTGGAGAGCTAGCATATGTGCCTTCTCATCCTTTGACAAACCTTTTCCAACCTAATAAAACATATCGGAGAAAATATTAAGTACAAGTATACAATAATACAAAGAGGCAAAGTAGTTGCAGTTTCCATCATTGTTTTGTGATTAATTACCTTAGCTGCCCTTGTGCGAGCACGGGCCCACTTAGACACTGCAGTCTTCTTGCTTCTCCCCTTTGAAAAATGAAACTGAACTATGCTTCAGAGATGCAAAATCAAGTGCTTTCCACCTGAAAATTGTTCATCCACAAATTATTAATTATAAGGAATATGGGAAAGGAAAACTACATTCTTGACCCCTTTTATATGCATATTATCTCCTACAAACTTTACTGTTTAATTTAAGACTGAAATACATACATAGTTCTTCAACTACAACTGCACAATCAGCCAGGTTTCGTCTGGTACGGTAACTCTTATACACCTTCTGAAGCCTTGTTGCGGCACTATTAAGCTCACACAAAGGCCTTGGTGAAGTGAACTCCAACAAGTACTTCTCTGGTTTCAAGCTGATACCCTGGTCAATTCTTAATGAAATCATCGAATCGGGTTTGTTTAGACCCGTCGGCTTGTCAGACCCGGTATCAGTGAAGGCGTCGGACTGCCAATTGTTAAAGCTAAGAGATCTCTCTAGTGTTGCGGTACCATTTGGCTTCTCAGATGCAGGAGAGGTAGCCATGGTTGAATTGCTTGTTTTGGGACTAAGTGTGTGTAATATGTCGGATTTTTCTTTTGTCTCTATAGTAAGAGATAGCAGGGTCATTTTATTCTTTCTGTAAAAAGAAAAGAGGGAAAAGAAATCATGGGTTAGATACTAGAAATCAAATTAAATTTGTGCATAATTTCAACTATTTGTCAAATTGACTACAATTCAGCAAAGTTTTCAGTTGTTTTCAAGTTAAAACCATGTGAATTTACTCAAAGATTCTAACTTTGAATCAGAGGAGGCACCAATTGCAACTATACAAAACCCAGAAAAAAAAAAAAATCTTAAAAAATAAGCCAAGAGAGAAAGCAGCCTACCTCTCTTTCGATTTCCAAGAGAGACAGCAGCAACCTTGTAGAGAAGAGAAAAGAGGGCTTAAAAATTGGCCTCAAAAACCAAATTTTGCAGAGATTATTGACTTGAGAGGCAACCACACATGATAAAACAATTCATCCGGTACCGCTTATATAAGCAACCCAAGCTCCAAATGGGTCCCACTCCAAAGAAGCAACAGTGCTAACACCAGATAGCGCGTTTGACTGACGAATTTGTAGAATTTTAGGAAGCGCAAAGCAAGTGTGACAAGGGACTTGTGTTGTGTAGAGTCATCTCTATCACACAGCAATCTTACCAGGTTAGCAGGGGTTGAATCGTTCAGAGATAAATGAGATCGTTGAAAAGTAATTTTGTCACAGATTAAGAGACACCGAAAAGCAAGGATCTACCGGCTCAAAATAGATAAATAAATAATTCATTTTCAATGGACAATATTTTTTATTCTTAATAAAGAATAAAATGAAAATATTATAAATTTAAAACTAATAAACTGGGTAAATTTTTGAGCTCTCAATATTTAGAAGGATAAATATTATATTCTAACTTTTGAATGGAAAAATACGTAATTTTAAAGTTTTTGAGGAATATACATTTATTTTATTTTAGAATTCGTTAAGTTTGTATATTTATTTAGCACAGATCCTTAGCAAAATTTAAAATAATCGCTTCAAATACAGTTTCTTTCATGTTACAGTTTCTTTCATGTTATAATTTTTCATTTTTTTTTCTTCTAAAAAATGACATTTTTCAGAGGTAGTTAAGAAGCAATGTATGACATTCTCGCAAAATAATATATTATTTATGTAACTATAATACCCTAGTTAAAGAAAAATCAAGTTAATTACTTAATTTTACTAAGTGTATATATGCCATAGACATGTTTTGTTTTATCTAACTTCACAGTTTCTGCGAAGATTTAAATAAAGATATGTTTTATTTGATCTGTGACTATTGTATCTATGTGTGGAAAATTAAGTACTGAGCTTAAGGCTAATTGATCTGCTCCACACCAGTGTTGTCAAAAACGTCCATTTAGGCCGATTAATCAGCCAATTAGTCGTTTATGGTAACTAAACCGTCATAAATTTTTCCGACTAATTGACCGATTATTTCTTATTAGTCTGACGACCGCATACCGTTATTTACAACACTGCTCCACACAAAAGTATGTTCAATGTTGCTATTAGCTAGTCTTCGTCTAAGGGGCACTACAATATTATTTAATATTTGTGGTGTGAAAGGAGAAGATTTGTTTCGGTGAAGCAAGAGATTATAAGGAGACAAAAGGTTGACCAAGGTAAAATTTTTTAGAATGCCCTTTCAAAATCATAAAATATCACTTGTTACTCGAAAAACGAGTAGCTCCTCTTATAACGAAATAAAAGGAACAAAAGAGAAAAAAAAACTTTTTTATTTTTCTTATAACAAAATAGTAAGTGTAGTAACCGAAAATAACTTATTTCACCTCTTTAGGTGAATTAATTTACTCCACACTTACTTCGCATGTAAACTTTGTTGTTATAAACATAGATTCATTTTCCAACAACTTACTTCTCCAGGTTATAACTTGAACCGTCAAAAGAGATGCAAAATAGAAAGAGTAAAAATGTAGCAGCAACCAAACATGATACAAGCTGAAACTATTCAGCTAGTAGTATCACTTGAGACAATGAGAGTACATCTTATTTTGAAATACTTAAGGGCTTAAACATAAAACTTATTCCTTCCGACAAATACATGGGGCATGTGTCATATGACTTGTTTGACCACTAATGGCTGACCGGCTGACCGCTGCCCTTCGTGTTGGGTCAAAATATTTTTATTTTTGGCATTTGATGAGGGGTCAATTTAGTTGTACACGTTAGTACGTTGCAACGCTCTTTGTTGCGTTGTCTAAATATTTTTAATTAAGGTTAATTCCAAATTAACTATTTTTTATGATATATTAAGATGAAATTGAATTGTATGAAGTGTAATATTGACTACACTGTATGTAGATGGAATGTTCTTGCATCCGTCATATTAAAAATAAAATAAAATAAAAGTATAATTTTACGGATGGTGATAGCTTGCTACCAATTGCGAGTCCAACGCCAAGAAATAATAAGTATATTTTATTTATTCAGTCAAATCATGTGCCTATTTTGTAGGAGAGCAGCTTGGGTCCGATGCCCATCGGACTCAAAGTGAGTTCGATGACCGTTCGATCTGCTTTAAGATCACGCTATAACTTTCGCGTCTGCTTTAATTTACGTGTGCATGAATTTTGAAGCAGATCGAACGGTCATCGAGTCCATCGAACTCACTTGGGTCTGATGGGCATCGGACCCAAGCTGCTCTCATATTGTAGAGGTGAAAACGGAGCGAATACGATATTGATAAAATCGTATCCATATTGTTTTTAATTTTTAAATACGGATATGGATCAGTCGGATACAGATACAAATACGGATCGGATCAGATATTTATTAAAATAATATTAAAAAATATCAAAGTTCATAATACTTATTTAATTTTAATTGTGAATAACAATATTTGTCATAATATATATAAAATATATGATATATATCTACTATTCGGATACGGATAATTGAAACATAAAACCACATATCATTATTCATATCCACACGGATATTCGGATATCAGATATCCACATCTAATTTTTTGAATACGGATCGAATACAGCTCGGATATTATCCATACTGTTTTCATCCCTACTACTTTGTAGTGACTCTTTACATTTTTTTTATTGACATACTTTTATAATTATTCTAAAAGAAAATATCGTTGTAGCATATTCGAAAAGAAATTAATTTTAAATTAATAGTTGATTAAATTAATAAAAAAATATTTTGTTGCAACCTCTTATTTTTGTAAATGTAAATTTTGCTATGTTCCTTTCGAGTCAAAATAACTTGAATGTTTGTGTTTGTGCAAGGCGACGAGGATTTTAATTCGTAGAAATTTAAAAAAGAAGAAGAAGGAAAATAGAAAGAGTGCATAAATTCTAATATTTATTGAAAATTGACCCAAATACTTCCATTATATTATATTGCTTATCTTTATTGAAAATTTTTGGTCGCCGTCTTTGATGCGCAAAAAATGTTCTAATGAAGTTTGCATTTATTTTGTTTTATTAAATTAAAATGTCAAACAAACACCTATAGTCACAACTGACGCGGTGAACATTCCTTGCGCTAATCCTCTACAACGCTGTGCGCACCAGTAACCGTCAGTCTTATACAACTGTAAGTCTAAAGAGAGAGAGAGGCTTCACTGGGTGACGGACTGACTGGTGATAGCACGAATCTTGATATGGATAGGAACCGTCCATCTGAGTCAAAGTGCGCCTCGATCGTTTCTATTTCAAAACAGAAATATGGTCAGCTAGGAGCCATCTTTAAGTTCAACGCACGAATTTTTTTTTTTTTAATTTATATCAATTTTTTTTGAATAAATGCCGTTTTATTTTTATTCAATGCTGATTCTACTATTATCAATCAAAACTTTATTCAATAGTAAGAATTAGACCTGCTCTATTTAATTATGTAAAAACTACCGTTGAAGAATGACATTATTTTTGGCTGTTATTCATGTATGTGGAATTGACTAATAAAATTTGACAATGTTTAATTTTTTATATTAGATAATAATATAAGGACAGTGCTACGGTGCTACGCATAGCATAGAGCCCTCCGTGCTACGGCTCACTTTTTGAGTTTTCAAAATCCTAACGGTTGATCCGAACCGTTCAACATGATCTCCATATGAATATGTACTTGCAAATCAAATTTTACATTTTTTAGAATTTTTTTTACTATTTATTAAGCCACTTTGAAAAAACACTAATTTGTACACAACAGTAAAATCTGCTGGACCATTGGATTAGCGATTTTCAAAGTGGCTTAATAAATAGTAAAAAAAATCTAAAAAATGTAAAATTTGGTTTGCAAGTACATATTCATATGGAGATCATGTTGAACGGTTCGGATCGACCGTTAGAATTTTGAAAACTCAAAAAGTGAGCCGTAGCACGGAGTGACCCTTATATACGCGTAGCATATTAGCCAGATTCATAATATAATTATCATTCTATTGTTTTTCTTTTACCTTTACAGGGTATTCTAGGATTGACTTTAAAAGTTTAAATAATGATCTCAGATGTTGAAACTAATATTAACACATTATTATTTATCATTCTTTTACCGCTAGACTTTATACTAAAGTTATTCAAATTTTTATTTTTATTTTTAAAAGAGACATGACATTAGCAAAAGAAGAATTTATCACCAACATCAAAAGATAAGCCAAACTACCCCTTCGATCCAGGTGAAAGACCTCAGCATAATGCTTCATTTGACCAGACTTTACCCCTGTAATCAGAACCTATTACCCATTACCCAAGATCAACCAAGTCGTAAATATTATTATAGCAAAAAAGGATAAAAAAAATACTAGAACTGATAACATAGAAACATAGCTAGTAGCACAACTAATTAAGCACTCTCAGTCGAAGTCGCCCCATCCAGCACCACCATCTCTGGTCTCCAGCCCATTCACGCATAGCGCGCTAGGGATTGCTTCAACTTCATTAGGAGTCCAAGTTACCAGTTCTTGCTCCACCTCAGTTTTGATGTTACCTGTCCAGTATTGAATCAAAGATAAAATGAGAAATATAATAGATCTATTTGTTTTAGGGCTAATCCCATTGAAACATATGTCGTTCCTATGTTTCCAAAGCAACTAACAAACTGCACAGATAACCAGTAAAGTAGTTCGTTTGGGAGAATCTAATGTATTCATAAAGTTTAAAACATCATCAAAAGTGGTTCAGCTAAAAAAATTATCTTAAAATTTGCCCATCCAATACCAAATTGTTTTAACAAACCTACACTATACAAATAGATGATTTACATCTTCTGGTAAGTCACATGAATAACATTTATTAGATCCTACCCAATCTTTTTTTGCCAAACATTTTTTTGTAAGAATTTTTTTATTGGACAGTAGCCACATAAACACTCTAATTTTAGGAGGTATATGAATTTTTCACCATATAGCATATTTATCAGCCTTCACCCCCCTAAAGACTAAGAAAGCATATAATGAGTGAACAGTGAAAGTATTAGAAGACTCCTATCTCCAAGAGATTTTATCATGAGCATGAGTGAAAGCAGTGGTGCTAATCATTCGTAACATCTCAGCCAATTCTGCTACAAGTACACCTGATAACTGCCTTCGAAAGGTAACTACCCCATGTGAATTAAGTACCTCATGTACAGAAATATCAGGCTGAAGACATAAAGAAAAAAATTGAGGGTAACAAGTTGCTAAATTTATTCAAACTTTTATAAATTTTGTATGTAAATGCATCACTTTTGAAGTAGATCAGTTTCAACTGTTTAATTTTGTCATTTAAAGCCAATCTGATATATTTTAAGTTAAGCTCGCTAGAGGGTTTGTCATTTGATGAAGCCAATCTTTTTATTCCTTTCTGTCAGAGCAATTGTTTGTAAAGCACAATGAGTAAAAATTAAGAATGATAAAATTAATTATAATTATTAATAAGAATGATATCTAGTGACATTTTGTAATCTAAGATGAAGCTGAAAATTATGTCTTGATTCTTAGATTATATCCGAAAGTATTAACCAGGGGCGGAGCCATGATAATCAACAAGGTGAGACATAATTTTTAATTTTTTTTAATATTAGGAATATTTTTTTTTTTCATGAGAAAAGTATAGAAATAGAAGTATATTTTAGAAAAATGTATTCAAAGTACAAAATTTTATAATTTTTTTGAGTCTTGAATATATTTTTATAATTTATTTTACAAAAATATAAAAATAGAGGCATATGTTTAATTTTTTTTTTAAATTAGAAACAAGCAAGTGTCTATTTCTGAATTTATGTGGTTTCGCCACTGACCACCTCATATTATGGTGGAAATGAATAATTATTTTATATTATAAATGTATATAATTATAATAGGAGCAACAATAAAATAATTATAAATGTATAGATTATATTATACTACGAGCAACTATAATTATATATTTTATATTTGGGGGAAGAATGCATCTTTTTTTTTTTCACTTTTTTTTGAAAAGAAAATGAGGCTCATGCAATTTTTTATTTTTAGATATAAAATAAATAAATTATCAGAATTAAGATTGAAAGTTTTTTTCTTCGAACCATAGATAGATGTGAAAAGTTAATAGGACTGAACTAATGATTGATCTTATTGGGCACTCTCCAATAGAATATGTATTCTCTCAGGTACACACTAAGTAGAACGAGCTCTCAGTCGAGCGATTGAAATCCGGTGTCTATCTAAATATAGAGGTATACTTTGAGATTCGTGCTAAATTAAAACTGACGATTCAGATTTCATTTTGCTCAGCTAGGTATTGCACTGGATTTGAATTCCTCTCCAATGAGAGCATGGGTGGAAGAGAAAAAAAGAAAGAAGTTGAGATGGCCAACAAATTTTACAGTTTTTATTGAAATTGAACCAATAATTCATTTTAAGTAATTAAATTTATGTAACAAAGACACACTTCAACCAACTATAACTGTTGGAATCGAATCAATGAGAAGATAAAGAAAAACAATCCAATCTTATATTAGATAATTTAAGTGTTTTATTCTAACAAATAAAAGATTTAGGTGTATGGGTTAAAACGAAGCGGATAATATCCAATCCGTATTCCAAAATTAAGATACGTATATCCGTATTCAAATATTCGTGTGGATACGAATATGAATATGGTTTTAAGTTTTAATTATTTATATCTGAATAGCAAATATATACCCTATAGTTTAATATATATTATAAAAAAAATTATCTTATTCACCATTATAATTAGATAAAAATTATAAACTTTAGTATTTTTTAATAATATTTTTATATTTTTGAATAAATATCCGATTCAATCTATATCCGTATATATATCCGTCTAATATCTAAACCATATCTATATCCGAAAAATAAAAATAATTTTACCACTATCCGATCCGTTTTCACATCCTCCCCGGTACCGTAAAAGGGAAAAAATCTTTTAGAATTAGTGGATCTGGTCCGTTCTTTTTAACTTTACACGAATCTCAAAGTCCAAAAATATTGCCCGTGCAATAGCCCGAATCTCAATGCAGCTGAGAATAAATTTCAAACTGTAAAGTGAAGAAAATCTTTTACAAATATTGGAGAGAATACTTGTTGGTCACGCGTCAAGGCCCTTGAAAGTTTGTTTCACGCCTGTTATCGTCCAAGTCTTTTCCACATTCTTGTCAAAGACGTTTATGAATTGACATTACAACCTAGGAAGCAAACCATCAACACGGGATTTCATATCCGTCTCCAAATTGTAGCACCAACAATGATAGTATGGATATGTTTGTCAATTATGTTAGATTTTTTTTTAAAATAGAAATAATTTATAAATTGTTGTGTTGATTTTTTAAGAATTTCAAATTATTGTGAACAATTAAATGAGCTTTACACAATTAGCTAACGTAACATATATATTTTCGATGAAAAATGTGAATATGAAATGTAATAATTGGGAAGATGAAAAAGAAAAAGACTCATTCCCTTACACATAAATAAATAAATATATACACACACACACACACATTGATCCTTCAAGTTTTCAATTGGTCTTTTAATATCTTATTAAATTGTTTCTTTTGCTTAACAGCAATTTGAATATGGTAATTAGATGTACAATTAAACATTTATCAAGTAACTTATTTAAAAGAACTAATGGCTTACCTTGTTTAGTTAGCTCATGAAGCAAATTTTGTTTTAAATTATGTTTTTAGCATTAATCTTATTTTTTTTCAAGTTGTAAAGACCATCTTTTATAATTTAACAAACAAAATCAAATGAGCACAAACTTTTAAAATAATTTAACAAAAATATAATCTTTTGCTTCAAGCTCCAAGCAAATTCATGGTTTAATAATATGTATGTGTAAATAGCGACTTGAGAGTAGGTCCGATACTTTGGTTCGATGGGTTTAATCACCGTCGATTTGCTTTAAGATTTGTGTGGAATGCTTTAAACTTTTGTGCTTGTCTGTTTCAATTTTCGTGCGCACAAATCTTAATTAGATCGGCCGGTCATAATGTCGCTGAACCTAAAATTAGGTCCGATGGGCATCGGACATACTCCGTTCTCGTAAATAGCAGAGGAACTAACACAGACATCTACAAAGAATGATTGTTCATAAGGTTGATGAATAATAGCTAGCATGGTAATTTTTAGCACCAAAACTTGTGGATATTTCTAGTCTTATATCTAATTTTATCATAGATGCATTTCATATATTGCAAAAATACCGTTCAAATTAAAAAATAACAATTATAAATGTATATTTAATTATTTAGATAGAGCATGTATAAAATTATAATTAATTTGGAGTTTGAGTAGTTATCTATCATAAGCCATTAATACTGCACCGTTAGAATATAAAAATTATTTGATACAGGAGTAGACAACTATCGATCAATTCAAATTTTGATGCGTGTGATATTTAAGAAGAAATAAAAAAAACTCATCTATAATTTTAATCTTCAAACTTGCAACAATAGTTTTTTCAAGATACTAATGAATGTACTTAAAAGTTAAATGTATACTGAAACTGTTCGAAACTTAATTGTGATTTTACTATAAAAATGTTCGAGAAAAATGTACTTAAAATGACATGTATATTTACAATTCTATACACCGAATACAACATTTCAAATTAATGAGACATAGAACTATATATAACAAAACAAACAATATGAGGCGCATCCTTCTTGTTACTATCCACCTCAATTGAGCATGTAAAGCACAAAAAGTAATTAGTTGATAATTCAAAATCTCAGATATGTAATGGATGCATATCTATGTGACTTCAAAGTGCATTTTTTTTGTTTCGTTGTTTTCTACTATTTAAAAAAAAAAAAGGGTATGTAGCAAGATGGTGACATGATCAATTCTCTTAAAAAAAAATACATAGTACAATATTATTAAAAATTTGCACAGTGGCCATTAGACACCTGTTGCAATGAAGCTTCCTCTTGGACAATCCATAGAAAAAGCCATTAGATTGATTTTAAAGAAGTGCTATAACATGCCTGTGGAAACTTTGAATTGCTATACTTGAGAAAAATATAATGCAAGGGTCAAGCAATTACAGGAAGTCTTTCATGTTTGAAGGACTTATAAATTAAAAACTAAAATTTTAGATATCATTATATCATCTATAATGGGTGGGTGTTAGGTCATCTATAATGGGTGAGTGTTAGGGGTGAAAACGGTATGATAATATCCAATTCGTATTCGATCCATATTCGAAAAATTAGATGTGGATATCTGAATATCTGTGTGGATATGAAAACTGATATGGTTTTACATTTCAATTATCTTGAAATTATCTGTATCCGAATAGTAGATATATATCATATATTTTAATATATATTATGAAAAAATATTGTTATTCACCATTAAAATTAGATAAATATTATGAACTTTGGTATTTTTTTAATATTATTTTAATAAATATCCGATCCGATCCGTATCCGTATCCAAAAAATTAAAAAGGATATGGATATGGTTTTATCACTATTTGCTCTGTATTCGCTCCGTTTTCATCCCTAGTGGGTGTGTATAGAGAGAGGAGGATTTTTTTTTAAGTAAAGATTAGAAGTCAAATCACCAAATTATTTAATACTTTTGTTGTTATAACAAAAAATTTATTTCACGTGGATTTCAAATCAAGAGAGTTTTTTTTAGTTCCAAACAAAAAGGAAGGTGAAAAACTTATCTATATTTCATTGATAAAAGAGAGAGATGCAATAGAAATACAATATACATCGATTTAAAAAATATATAATTAATTTTGAGATATCATTGCTTCTAGCATATTCAACTAATAAACTCGTATAAAAAGCGCATACAATTAGCTGAGATCTACATTGTATAAATATCTTAGGTTTGAAATCTAATAAATCCAAATTGTGGGTAATTTGATAGGTTAAATCTTCATCTACTAGAAAACATAATTTGCTAACCCCTAACATTTATAAATTTACTAGTACGATTGGCGGATTGCAGAGCATTGTGAATTAGCTAATTCAGATTGTGAGTTGTCTAAATATAAAAAAAAAAAATTATCAAGAAATTTATAACAATCTGATTATACATAGACCTAGACTCGATTTTCAAAACTGTCTATCCTTTATTCAATGTGACTCTGCCACTGAATGCTGGTATTTTATTTCTTGGCAGTATTTTACAAAAGATCATATAAAATTATCAAAACAAGATTTGTCGGTTGGATGTTTTACGTCATGAAATTATATATTTTGATTTTCTCTTTTGTCTTCTTACGTTGGTGGCTTAATTTCCAAA